>OU015501.1:104361486-104621486 GCA_907164885.2 Dolomedes plantarius
TGCTCAACGAAACAGGTTTTCTCAACATGCCCGAGAAAGACTCTTTCATACGCAAGTCCAGAGCAAATTTCTTCAAAATTGATTTTGCATTTCTTCATTTCTGGAGAACCTCATTCAGTAATTGAAATTTTATTCCTGTCTTTACATTTCTGCCAATTTTCTAAACCCTGAAAAACTTGACGAAATTTTATTCAACCCTTCAATTGTATATTATAGACTGCTAAAAATACAAAGCAGCAAAAATTAGCAATTCCAGCATAGATATATCTGCCGAAAGGTGAGTGCGAGTAAATTTATTTTCTCCAAACTTTGATAGGAGTAACGTTTCCAGGCCTATAGCGAGAGGCCCGTGACAGAGTATAGAACAATTTATATTTAAACCATAGCTTAAGAGATGCATTTCGTTTGGTGAACACTTCCTTTTAAAAGCGAATGAGTCTCCTTTTCTTAGATTTTATAACAACATTTAAAACTCACACCTCGGGTGGGTCAGGTAATATGCATAACAATGATGAGTGAAAAACTATTAATAACGATTAAAGCGATAAACTAACTTTGTGGATTTTGAAACAAAATTGTTTTACGAAAAAAGATACAAATATTTTTCCCTCTAAAGTTGAATTTTACATCTTAAAAATATCTTTAACTAAAATGAAACTTTCATTGATTACAGGAATACAGCCAGTAAACTATTTCGAAGAATGTTGAATCAATCTAAGTCTTGTTAACAAATAATATCCAGCTATGGCTAGGAAATCACTTTGTAAATGGAGCTGAGCCATTCTTTGTATTATAAGAGTAAAACATTCTTTCCATCTGTTTTTTTTTTGTTGTTATGCATATCATATCATTTAGTGGCACATGCGTATTCGTGAAATTAAAAGTTCTTAATATGTTGCACTTGCTTTAACGAAGTTTGAAAACTGTTTAGACATATATGCCTACTGACAGATTTGATAGAGAATTTTGAAAACTGTTTAGCGCTTACCCAATGAAGGGTCTAAGTTTAAAAATGCGTTGGATGTCTCCGATAGTGCAATACCTTTCAATTCAATGCTCTGCGACTCTAGGAGATTAATGTCATCCTAAAAAGTTCACTAATTAAAATATAACTTACATTTATTACAGAGATACAGTCAGTGGACTTATTTTCGAAGAATGTTGAATAGATCTAAGTCTTGATTAATTTACATAAAAACTAGTAAGCTTGAAAATCAGTGTTAAGTTTACTGAACATAAAATATTTTTACATTAAGACTGATAATTTGATAAGAAAATATAGTATTCTTAAGACCGCATTATCAAGTTCTAAAATAAAATATCAGATTTCCTTTAAATTCCTTTGAATTACTCAAGGGAAAAAACGGAATAATATCTGAAAATGTTCTTCTGTATTCTCTTGTTACTTTTTATTTTAAATAAAACTCTATTAATTGCTTTTAGCATAAATTTTTAATAAACTCTAATAATGTATTGATTCGATAGCAATAAACATAATTAACACGATATGAGTAGTAATTCTCATGGACAATCTATTTGTCTGAAAACAATATACACCTAATTATTATTATTACTTCTTTTTTCAGTACTTTAATAATAGTTTTTTTGATTGTGGTAAAAGTTGCATAAACTCCTATTACAGTATTTTTTTACTTTTCCAAGATCTGCGTATCAGAAACCTGAATTTGTAAATACCCTTTTTATTTTTGATATTTTTTATGGAAAAATAAATTATTTAGTCACGGTAGTATGGAAAAAAATTTTAATTTTCGAATTTATATATAATCATTCGCTTATTTTTTTATTTCCCGGATTACTTGTATTCGTTACACTCGACGAAGAAGCGGGGTTTCGAATAGTATCTCATTGAAATATGTTGAAGGAAAAAATATACAGCGATTTTAAGCAACCTGAACTTAACGATAAATCTATACACGCATAAAACGCTGTGCAATATAAAATTAAATTCATGAAAACTGGTCTTTTTTCTTTTTTAGCTAAACATAGAACCATCATTGACAAACGCACGAAGTTCAATACATGATAAAACATTTCTTTGTAAACTCAGATTCAATCATGAATGATTCAAAAAAATTAAAAAATTCTTCTGGTATTTAAATAAGAAATATTCATCCCCGTTCTGAAAAAAGGAGGCTTTTATTCCTGCAGGAAAACTGAAAAATTTACATAGAGTACAATGCAATGCCCTTCTTTGTACTAATTAGTTTCTTTTCAAAATACTGAAATAATGCATAAAATAAATTCCACCTAACCTTCTACGTGTCCGCTGAAATTGCCCATGATTTCACTATGTCCACTTCTTCGTAGATTGGATGTCTGGACAGCTAAGATTGTTCCTCGTCTCGCCTGTACAATCGAGTACGTCCTGAAGCCAAACTATAAAATTTCCTACACCGCAGCGAATCAAATATGCTGAACTTCGATAGTATAAAATACAAAGGTTCGAGGACAAACTACGCTAATTTGAATGAATGCCCTTGTAAGAGTAAATAAATAAACAATGCTTTTGATTACGTTGACTTTACCCTCTCGCCAAGATCCTATTTTGATTTTCCCACCCCACTGATACTACCACTTTGAGGGCCAGAAAAAATAAACAGAGCTACTCTTTCAAGTGATTTTGGTTCTCTTTCCAATTCGCTGAGGTTCTCTATAGATTAGATAAAAAAAAAGTACCTTGATTAGGAACTCAACCTATACTCGCAACGTGCTAGCAGCGTGACAAACAACCTCTACTTATCGCATTATAAATGCCGCTTTCGGCCGGTTTACCACTCTTGCAACTGATAAACCTCGACGTACGTGTTACACCGAGCTTGTGCCAAATTTAGGAGTGGAACAACAGATATAGAATTATCGAACTATTGTTCTGCTATGAATAATTTTATTTCTACCATTTTTATCGCGGCTAGTTACCTGTTAACTCTCAGAATGACATAATATGACGTCTTACAATGACTCACTGACGTAAAAATTCATATGCATTTTTTAAAAAATTACGAACTTAAAAACACAGGTTTCTAAATATGGATTGGAAAGGTGGGTGGAGCAAGTTTCTATTAATCTTTTCTTCAGATAAATAACAATAATTTCTCACTTTCTAATAAAGTTTCATTTGCACGAAAATGATTTCTATCTATATGTTAAAATACCCGTAATCTTGAATGTTCTCTCTTGCTATATATAAGAGCTCCGAGTTTTTAGTTGTTATCTATGTGTGAAATTATCGGCTTTCATGAGGCTAAGTGTTGGAACGGGAACAGAAGCAACCTCCCACCTTAAAACTTAACTAGAATGTGGACGAGTACGAACAATTTATATATATATATATATATATATATATATATATATATATATATATATATATATATATATATATATATATATATATATATATATATATATATATATATATATATATATTGTTTTTATGCTAATTCAATTTTGTTTTCTTGTTAGTTCATTTCCAGTGTGTTGTAACGAATTCACAGTGGACGTGCAAAAATAAAATAATAATAATAAAAAAAAGTTAAGAGTTGAGTATCACAATGAAACAGGCTTCATTGTTAAAATCTTTTTCAGTGTAACGTTATTTTTGCAGCTGTTGATTTGGTTCTACATACGTATCGCAGTCAGTTAAGACTCTGCTATGTGGATGCGTTACCAGTTCAGGTGTTCCTGAGTATCCCCTCTGTAGTTGTGGCTGTGAACAGCTTATTACAAGGGGCCTACACCAGATGGTCAAGCTAGCATTCTAAGACATATTTGAGAACGGTAAGCCACGAATGTAACATGTATGCTCGTTGAACTTCATTTGAGGACAAACTGTTTTTCTTTTTCTTTTTTTTTAATAGCTCTGCTTAATAATTAAATATTTATTTGAAAGCGGATTTATGTGATTATATAGAATGAGAAAGAGTTAATGTATGAAAAGAAAAGCTAAATGATCAATTATACAAAAAAGCAAAAGTATTGGCTGCGTGCCACTACAGTATATAAAACTACCTCAGGTCGCGAACAGCCTCGAAAGAATAACCCTTAATCAGGAAGACGAAAAGTTTCTTCAAATGAAATTTCATGTAACTTAAACTACTTTATAAGTTATATAAAGATAATCATAGCGCATGAAAAAAACGAATGAAGTATTTGCCGCGTTCAAATGTAGAAACCCTAGAAACACCGTGACCAGTAATCAACGTCACTTTCCAGCAGCAGAGTACGCAGAAATTTTCTAAGTGGGGAGTTACTATGAAAGAGTAGTTTTGAACAATCAGTGCAAAGCTTAAACCTAATTAAATAATATGTGTAATCAGAACCAATGGGGGGGGGGTTATAACCCCCATCACCCCACCCCCCTGCGTACGCCACTGCTTTTCAGTCAAGGAAAAAGGAGGTGAATCACTATTCACCCCCTCTGTGTACTTTTGCTGATCCTTTCATGAACAAACCAGGTAACGAGCTAACTTCATTAACATCTCATTCTCACGTGTTAAAGCAGAACAAGAAGCCCCTGATCTACTGGCTGAATGCCTTCATTTTTCGTTTAAACCACTGTAGTGGAGCTGACTCAATCAATTCTTTCAAATCTTTTTTCTCCCACTTAAAAATAAACTTGACTCGCTCGAAAATCGAACCCTCGGCCATATACTTTCGGGACTAAAGAGTTTACTTCCACACCCTACTTCGAAACCTCACTACTGTAAGTGCGAGAAGAAAGCAATAGATGGCGCTACCGGGTAAGAGTGTCATTACATTTTTTTAAACCCTACTTCAAAGGCATTAGATTAGCATTATAAGCTTTATTACGAACAGTGGCATAGCGAGGGGTGGGCAAGGGGGGTCTATCATGCCCCGGGCGCCACTCGTATAGGGGCGCCGAATGGTCCTTTTCACTAATTCTATATATTATATTACTATATGTTTTTCGGAAAGGGGGGTCCCAAAAAGGCATCGTGCCCTGGGCGCCAGTTATTCTCACTACGTCACTGATTATGAACGACTCACAATTTACAGAAAATTTAAGGGACACTGCTAATATTGACCAAATAACTAACAGTACTTCTCTCATTCTTCAGCAGAAAATTGCTATGCAAGGTAAAAGTGAAATACGGCAAACTGAAAGGTGGCTAACATTTTTAATCAGTGCATAGAGCAGGGTTTCTTAACCTGTGGTTCATGGACCCCCAAGGGGTCCATGAACCACATATGGGTCATATTTTGGGGGTCCGCCGACTGCTCCTAGTTTTTAAAATGTTTGCATCAATATTTTTAAAAAAACTGTTTTGTCACGGGCAACCTCTGTAAGCCGTCTGTCTGCCATTTCCCAATAGAGACCTCCACAATACGAGGAAAAGAACATTCGCAAACCATATAAAATTTGAAATTTTTAGAAACACAAAGTAGCCTTTGAATTTTACTTCACTTGGAAATAAAGTGACGTTAAAATCAGTTCCGCAAAGTTCTTGCAAATTTTTAAAACAAAATATTTGTTTTACTTTTTCATAAGTTGTAATTAAAGTATTTTTTTCAAGTGTTTTTTTGTGTCACAGTTTTTTCGAGTGAATTCTTAATGTTTCATTTGATTATTTGATATTTTTTGTAGCCCAAAATGTCCAAAAAAAGGAAGTATGATGAAAATTATGTAAAATATGGATTCTGCTGCATGAAGGAATCGGACGGTATTGAAAAGCCACAATGCTTTCTGTGTGGAAAAGTTTTGGCAAACGCCAGTATGATACCGGCAAAATTGATAGAGCATCTCAAATCTCTTCATCCTGAAAATGCATCTAAAGATCTAGAATTTTTTACAAAAAAGAAAGCCCAGTTTTAGAAATCTGGAACATTAACCAAACTTGGATTTGGTATTCCACAAAAACCTTTGGTTGAGGCATCTTTCAGAGTTGCATATCGTATTGCCAAAAATAAGAAACCGCATACTGTTGGAGAGACATTAATTAAGCCATGTGCGCTGGAAATGGTTGAATTAGTTTGTGGACTGGAACAGAGAAAAAAACTTGAGGCTATTCCATTGTCCAATGATGTGATACATTCAAGAATAGTTGAAATTTCTTGCAATATCTTGCAACAGATCATCGATGAATTGAAAGCATCGCCATTTCCCTTTAGTATGCAACTGGATGAAACTACAGACATCTCGAATTGTAGTCAACTTCTTGTTTTTGGTCGTTACGTGTCTGCTGATACTATCAAAGAAGAATTCTTATTTTGTGAGCCTCTTTTGCAAACTACAAAGGCAGTTGATGTTTTAGCGATTTTAAATGTTTTCTTTTCCAAACACGACTTCGACTGGAAACAAAAACTTCATTCACTTTGTACGGATGGAGCACCTGCGATGCTTGGCAATAAATCTGGTTTTGCCCATTTGGTAAAAAAAGAGGCTCCTAATGTTATTGTTACACATTGTTTTTTACATAGACATGCACTGGCTACAAAAACTCTTCCAACCAGCTTAAAAGAAGTATTGTCAATAGTTATTAAAACTGTGAATTTTATTAGAAGTAGAGCTCATCGTCTTTTTAAAATACTGTGTCAAGAAATGAACGCAGAACATGAGGTACTTCTGTACCACACGGAAGTGCGCTGGCTGTCACGAGGGCAGGTTTTGAAACGAATTTTCATGTTGAAGACAGAAGTATCACTTTTTTTAGAAGAAAAAGATAACTCACTCTTCGAATATTTCAAGAAAAAAGATTTTATATGTAAATTGGCTTACCTGGCAGACATTTTTAACCACATGAACGATATAAGTCTTTCAATTCAAGGGCCTGATACAACAATTATGGATGCCACTTAGAAACTACAGGCATTTTTATTGAAAATGACACTTTGGAAAATTAGAATTCAAAATGGGATATATGCAAACTTTCAAATGTTGGACGAAGTGCTTTTTGAAAATGGATCTCGGCAAGATAGTTTGTTATTGAATAACTTGAAAAATGAAATCTGTGAACACCTGGAAGTACTTCAAGTTTCATTTGAAAAATATTTCAATTCGGATAGAATAAATATAAAAGATGAGTTGTGGATTCGTAATCCTTTTCTTTGTGATATTGACTGTATCGATGACATGAACCTTGCCAAAGATGAGCTAATTGATTTGAAAACAAAGTCCTTGTTAAAAATGGATTTCGATTCAAAAACTCTTGGAGAGTTTTGGTCTTCTTTAAGAGAAGCCTACCCATTGCTTGTAAAACGAGCTATGGCAGCCATTATTCCGTTTGCTACAGTATATCTTTGCGAAGCGGGATTTTCCACACTTGTCACAATAAAAACAAAACATCGAAATCGACTGAATATCGAACATGATATGCGCGTTGCTTTGTCGAAAACCATCCCCCAATTCAATCTGTTAATCAAGGAAAAGCAGCAACAGCCTTCACATTAAAATTTTAATTTCTTCAAATTTTTTATACTATTGAAATAAAAATATTAAAATAATTAAATAATAAAACAGAATATATTTTGTAAAAAATGATGTTTAAGCAATTTTCTTTTTCACAGAGGGGTCCGTGACATATTTAAAATTTTTAAAGTGGTCCATTGTGCCAAAAAGGTTAAGAAACACTGGCATAGAGTATACCAAAATTTAGTGAGTGTTGGTAATAATATCATAAAAGGGATAGTACTCTAGAAAAAATGTCTAGTTCTGATGTGCTACCAGGGTATTTTTCGAGATCGTGATCAGGTCGGAAAGGAATATTTGTTCTATAAATTTAACGTATATTTCATTGTACTGTTATTTCAGTGCAATTTTTCAAAATTTGTATACAAATGAAAATATTTTTCGTCTGTTGTATTTCAAATTACTCTCCTTTTTTAAACATTTTGAAATGCAGTACACAACACGCGGAAAGTATCTCAGAAAAACACAACTGGGGCAAATCGAAAGAAACAAGACACTCCAATCTGTCACTGAAATAAACTCAGTTAACAGGTGAAAACGAGCCCATTCTGACTCCTAAGTCAACAGATTAGTATAAATAAATTCTCCGACATTTTCGTTTATTTATCTTCAAAACTTCATCTGGGAGCACTTGGAGACGGGTACACTTCTCCATTCGAAAATTCCAAGTACAAATAGCACTCGTCAAGAATCGAACAGCACAAATTTTAGCAGCTGCAATCCATAAAAAAACATCTGCACGTCTTAAGTTGGAAGTTGCCTTTTCTCTAGAATTAAATAACGAATATTTAAAAAAATATAATTTAAAGGTTCTTCACTACAAGGATAAAAAAACAAAAACAATTCAGTAGAACCCATCGGCAAACATTTCGGTAAGTCACAGATAGTGCCGTAGCGAGCATAACTGGCACCCACCCCCGAAATATATAGAATTAGTTATATATAGAATTTGTTAAAAGGACCATTTGACGCCCCTTTGCGAGTGGCGCCCGGGGCATGATAGACCCCCTTGCCCCCTCCCCCTGGCTACGCCACTGCTCACAGATGTTTTCACAGCTGTAGCTAACTGACTAGTGCACTATTACTGGTATATGGGAAGGCAATGTGGTCACCATTTGATTGTATACATTCTTAGTTTCATACTGTAAACACTTTTATGATAAATTTATACATTGCTGTAATATTTTCAGATTGATACTGCGCAAAAATATTGATCCTTTCGTAAGTTTCGAATCACGGAGATATTAGTCGAGATATTAAAGGCATCAGTAAAATAACAATTTGGAAAATCACTTATGCTGATAGTTGAAGACCTCCAGAGATAGTTGAAGTGGAAAGCACATATGTAGTATCAGTGGCGTAACCTGGAACCCTCCTTAGGTGGGTGCTTACCATTTTCGAGGGAGAAATATTAGAATTACCCTTATTTCTGCCTATTTTTAGTCACCTGAAGGAGCGGGCTGTCTATATTAAATGAAATAACTAAGATTAGCACGAAACAAGATAATCTCGTTAGTATCGAAGTAAATCAATCTCTTTAGGATGTTTTTCTGCCAAGCTGTACTCAAACTAAACTGCAACATTTGTCCTACATAGTTATTGATTCCTCTAAATTTTCAGTTCGTTTCCTGCGTGGGTTTTGATGTACGTAAGTTATTCCCAAGGATTATAAAAATATTTTGAACAGTGAGTAATAAAGTTTGTGGTATTGATTAAGTTCTTTAATTTTCAGTCACAGTGCTTCTGTATCGGGATTCAGTGATGAAATAAATTGAAACTATTAGCGTGGGAATCAAAGTAAGCCTGACTTGCTTACATAAGAAGTTCTGCCGACTTTTGACTGATATGATTGAAAAGTTTACTTATCTAAAAAAAATAGCATTCAGCAGAAGAGGACTGTTATCTTTGCACTGAGAAGAGAAAAAGTAAAATACTCAGACACGTCTGAATTTGATTGTTTCCCAATGTGAGACTCAGTTGGAGTGATGCAGCAACAATTGATTTGACACAAATTGTAAAGTAAAAAAAGAGTTTGTAACAACCGACTGCCAGAGCCAGGTATCGAATCATGAATCTTCCAGTATGGAGGATGTTTTGTTAGCAAGTTCTTTACTTTTCAGTAACAGTGTTTTAATAGAGGAATTGATCTCTCTACTCAACGCGGTTTCAATAGAGTATGTAATGTTCCATGAATCTTTCGATTTGCCCCATGCACCTATG
Source organism: Dolomedes plantarius (assembly GCA_907164885.2). Taxonomy (NCBI): domain Eukaryota; kingdom Metazoa; phylum Arthropoda; class Arachnida; order Araneae; family Dolomedidae; genus Dolomedes; species Dolomedes plantarius. The sequence continues at coordinate 104,371,151 of OU015501.1, forward strand.
CTGTCCTGGCGGTGGAAATGGGTCTCATCTTGAAAGCTATTGCTTCCAAGCTTCCTAAATTTTAAGAATAACATCCATTAATTTTAAGCAATTACTTATAAACACTTTGAAAGTTCAATAATTATTTTAAACCTAAATTACTATTTTACCACACAGGGATTTTAAATCCATTAAATCTTTACCTGCATGAAAAACTCATAAAATAAACCAGTAAATTAATAACCTATTATTATTACTACGAACAATCAATGGTACTGTCCCTGCTTTCAAAATATTTAATTGCGTCTGGTAAGGTAGTTTCATTTTGAATGCCATATCTTTAAGCTGCCTAAATTTTAAGCACTAATATTCATTAATTTAATATAAGGAATGCTTTGAGAATTCCCCAGTCCTTTCAATACCAAATTACTAGCTTCCCATGCAGTGGTTTACTGCCTTTATAGCTTTCTACATGTGAAAAGCACAGGTAAAATAACTCTGTAAATTAATGACTTTTCACTGTTACAGGGAACAATAAATACGTAGGTAGGCTGAAAAGTAATGCACACATGCTTGTAGAGCGCGAACGAAATGACCTTCAAAACAGCGCCAAATGGCATTTGGAAGTTCCATCCCTCCTCAATACGCATGCGCAGGTTTGAAATCGTTGTGTTCATCCTGTGTATTTTGAAAAGCGGTAGTATGGAGACGTGTTCTAGTGCTATGTCAACGGCGAGTTATACAGCGCGCTGTTATCGAATTTTTAACAGTTGAAAAAGTGAGTCCTACTGAGATTCATCGTTGTTTAAAGGCTGTTTAAGGGGACGATGCTGTTGATAGGGGTATTGTAAATCGATGGGTAATAAAATTTCGTGGTTTCGAGCCTGGAAAAGCCATAATTGTTGATGAAACACGCAACGGACGTCCGATCACTGCCACAGACGATGAACATCGCAAACTCGTCGACGATTTGATTCAAAATGACCGGCGAATCACTCAAAAGCGTATCGCAAACCATAATGGAGTATCCAAGGAATGTGTGCTTCACTATAGAACGATTGGGATACCGTAAAATCTGTGGTTGATGGGTATCACGCCGTCTCACAGGCAAGAACAGCGTCGGTCTGGAGAGGCTCTGCGAAACCTGAAGTTTGAACCGATTCCACACCCTCCTTATTCCCCCGATCTTGCGCCTTGCAATTTTTATTTTTTTCCTCTACTCAAGAGAGACCTAAAGGGTAATCATTACACCTCGGAGGATGTGGTGAAGGCAGCTGTCAAGTCGTGGATTCGAGAAAAGTCGGAAGAATTTTTCAGTGACGGAATGAGAAAACTTGTTACACGTTGGGAGAAATGTGTTAGCCTTAAAGGTGACTATGTTGAAAAATAACTATATGATTTTGAAGCTTAAGAATTGTACTTTAATGTTCTTTTTGCCCGATCTCGCTATTTCTTTTTATTCGCGCTCTACAAGCATGTGTGCATTACTTTTCAGCCTACCCTCGTATGTATGACTATTATTGCTATTAAAACTTCTACTGAGATTCAGTTTTGTGTTAAAAGCTGATCGAACTCAAAAATTAGAATAAAGGCCATCGACGTTCATAACGACCTCACTGAAACACTGAAAAACAATTTTCAATTTTTTACAATTAAATAGCTCGCGAATCGAACTTGAGATTTCTTGTTTTCAAGATACATGGGCTGTGCTATTACACATCGCCGCTGATTCAGTAATGCCATGAATCTGCTCCAAAAGTTTGTAGGATATGTGGAAAATTAAATGCTTTTAATGTTTGATAGTTATGATGAATATAAGTTATTAATTTGACATACAAAAGTTACAATCGATATGATAAATTTTTAAACATTATTAAACATTGAACGTAGAGATAAATTAGCAAAATAAACACACATACATGATGCCGTTGAACTTTTCTATGGCGGTCAGTAGTGGTTCCAAAAAAAAATCGCCGGGGGAAAAGGGCTTTCTTCCATAAAATTTTGCTTGAGACACAGATAAAAAAATGGGGGAAACAGGTAAAAGTCCAGGTTAGTTTTCTGACACACAAATAAAATTATATGACCAAGATTTATTTTTTTGCACTCAGATAATCGTTAACATCATAAGCAGAGTTCGTCGAGTACCAACATGGGCAATATTATTATAGCGTATACATGTACACTGAAGAGCCCCCCCCTCCAAAAAAAAAAAAAAAAAACTTTTACAGGGGTGCGTATGCAAATAACGGAGAAATGCAACCAATCAGCGTAACGCGATGCGGTCGGCAGCGCCTATATAAGACAACGGGTGTCTGTCGAAGCTTCCCACCTTATGGCCATTAGTTGTTATTCCTTGCCCAATCAATAGCAAGAAAGGCTCCCGAGGGCATGGCCCAGAAGAAGTCGCACACCACACTTCATAGTTGAGCTCATAGTTGAGCTCGAAGCTGCTAGAACGGTTCCTGCTGCTACAATGGCAAGTTATCCCGATTTATGTGACCTTGAGCGTGGCGTTATAATCGGCGCACGAGAGATGGGACATAGCATCTCCGAAGTAGCGATGTAATTTGGAATTTTGCGCACGACCATTTCATGAGTGTACCGGGAATATCAGGTATCCGGTAAAACATCAAATCTTCGACAGCGGTGGGACCTGAAAAAGACCCTGAAAGAACGGGACCATCGACGACTGACGAGAATCCTTTAACGAGATAGACGTGCAACACTTCCTCAAAGTGCTGCGGATTTCAATTCTGGGGCATCAACAAGTGTCAAAATGCGAATTGTTCAAAGGACCGTCACTGATATGGACTGTCGGAGCTTCAGGTCCATTCATGTACCGTTGTTGACTGCACGGCACAAAGCTTCACGCCTTGCCCGGGCCCGCCAACACCTCCATTTGACCGTTGATGACTGGAAACAAGTTGCCTGGTCTAACGAGTCTCGTTTCCAATTGTATCAGGCGGATGGACGTGTACGGGTATGGAGGCAACCTCATGAATCCATGGACCGTACATGTGAACCAGGGACTGTTCAAGCTGGAGGAGCCTCTGTGATGGTATGGGGCGAGTGCAGTTTGTGTGATATGGGACCCCTGATACGTCTAGAGACGACTCTAACAGGTGAAAGGTACATAAGCATCCTGTCCCCACCCATTCATGTCCATTGTGCAATTCGACGAACTTGGACAATTCCAGCAGGTCAATGCGACCCCCCCCCCACGTCGAGAGTTGCTACTGAGTGGCTCCAGGATCACTCTTCTGACTTTAGACATTTCCATTGTCCAAATAAATCCCCAGACATTAACATTATGGAGCATATCTGGGATGTCTTGCAACATACTGTTCAGAAGAGATCTACCCCACCCCCCTCGCACTCCTATGGATTTGTGGATTGCTCTGCAGAATTCAGGGTGTGAATTGCCTCCAGGATACCTTCAGACATTAGTAGAGTTCATGCCACGTCGTGTTCCGGCACTTCTCTGTTCTCGCGGGAGCCCCACATGATATTAGGCAAGTGTACCAGTTTTTTTTACTCTTCGGTGTATATTCAATATTAGAAGTATGCATAGTACTTCTTAAAATAAGAGTCATCCAGATATAGGATAATTTCTCTCAGGTTATGGACAGTTTTCGATTCTCCAGATGAAAGGATGTAAAATTAGCACATAACATCTCTTTTTCTGGAATTTCACAGGTGGAAACTATTTTTTTAAAGTTTTAACCATAAGACATCTCTAAAATAGCCTTCAAACAGCCTTGATCAGAAGGCGAAGAATGTCTTAAAGAATTATCCCCCCCCCCCCCGAATGCGGAATACTTGCCTGAAGACATTCGCTCATAAACAGCGATGATTTGTTGACTTCTTCTCAACTGGGAGCTAGCCCTCGTGTAGTTAAGTTGATCGTAGCGCTCCAAACCAAACCAAACAAACCTTAACTGGGAGCACCCTTCAAGTGAGCCAACATAACGATATAATTTATATGGAGCACTCCCAGGAGCGGCATCTTTGGGGCTCGGTTTCTCCTCCCACCCCTAGAAACGACACACGGAATGAAAAATAGTAGTTGAAATTTGCAGTAATTTCTGTCTATCTTTCTAATTGCTATAATTTCGATTTTATTTCTCTCCCGAAGAACCGTGGTGAGAACTTGTAGAAACAACCCGTGAATTTTTGAGGTAAATACTTCGGGTCAAGGCGTTGTAGTTGATGTAGAGATGACGTAATTACCGCTCGAAAGTAATGCTGTCATTATCAGAAGTTCTGTTCTTTCAACTAAGTTCAGTTTTCTTTAAGTTCACCTATCATACTGCTCTTGCAAAAGCAGCATTCATGTAGATAGACTTAACCTTTCAAGTTCAAGTACCAATTAGCTTTACACAATGTCCTCGTATAAACTATATATTTGCTTGTCCTTTGTTATTGACTGCTGGTGAAAGCCATGAAAACTATAAATCTTAACACATTGTATATATATATATATATATATGAATATGAAATAACATAGCAATAGACACAGTTGGAATAGCAGATACTGGAACACCTGTAAAGGAATTCTTGGGACGCAGTAAACAGGCGACTGAATTAAAATATATTTATTTGTCGTTTATTACGCAGTTCCCCATAGGAAGGGAGCTAGACCGTGTGACATATTATATGTACAAACATTATCAGGAAGAGCCCGGCTTTTAGCCGTGTTCACATTTTTATATCGGGAATATACAGAAGAATTGGTGTAAGCGTTAATCCCTATTACGCTATGTTACGTCATAGACTAGGGCGTGTCCGATGATTCTTATCGGCTCAGTCTCCCTAGACAGAGGTTGTTCTAAGTCTATGAGGATATTTCTCTGTCTATAGGGGAACGAAGGGATTAAGAATTGCAAACTTTATGAGCTATTACATCATCATTAGAAATGGAATAAATTATGTTTTACAGGAAAATGGACAAGTCAGATAATTAATATAAAATTATTTTTATATTACATATATATATATATATATATATATATATATATATATATACTGCTGGCCACTGTAAATGCAACACCCTGAAGGAAACATGCAAATAGCATGAAATTTACAACATGCATTAGCGGAGGTGAGATATGCAAATGATTAGAATTTCAGCGCAGACGCACATCACGCGCGCCTGTGGCGCCACTTCAAAGCGCTATTTAAGGCTTGGAGATTTCGACGATTTCAAGTTCGGCAATTGTGTTTTTCTTGTGGTTTTTTTAAAAAAACGATCAATCATGCCTCGTCGAAAACAGCGATCATCTTTTGATCAAGTATCCGAGTTCGACAGAGGAAGGATAGTGGCCTACCGAGATTGTGGATTATCTTTCAGGGAAATCGGCAGTCGTGTTGGACGAAACCAAACAACTGTAATGCAGATATGTGATCGTTGGATGCAGGAGGGTACTACGGACCGGCGTGTTCGATCGCATCCACCTCAGCGCACCACTTCACGTGATGACAGGCAAAATGTGCGCATGGCAGTGACGGATCGCTCAGTCACATCACGAACCATAGCACAGCACATGCAGTCTGTAACGCATCATCCAGTGTCTGCGCGTACCATTCGACGCCGTTTACAGCAGAGTGGTCTGTCCGCAAGACGTCCATTGCTTTGTCTACCCTTGACGCAAAACCACAGACGTCTCCGCCGCCAATGGTGCGATGAAAGAAGGATGTGGACGGCAGAATGGAATGAAATTGTCTTTACTGACGAGTCACGCTTCTGTCTGCAACACCACGATGGTCGCATTCGAGTCTGGAGACACCGTGAAGAGAGGATGCTGAACAGCTGCGTTATGCACCGCCACACTGGTCCTGCACCGGGTATTATGGTATGGGGCGGTATTGGATATCACTCTCGCACACCTCTAGTACGCATTGCCGGTACTTTAAACAGCCAGCGCTACATCTCCGAGGTGTTGGAGCCAGTTGTCCTTCCTTACCTTCAGGGCTTGCCCACAGCCATATTTCAACAGGATAATGCGCGACCACACGTGGCACGCATTGTCCAACGGTTCTTCGTCAATCGCCAGATTGAATTGCTTCCTTGGCCGCCTCGCTCTCCGGATCTTTCGCCGATAGAAAACATGTGGTCCATGGTTGCTCTACGATTGACCCAGATTCCATCCCCAGCTGTCACAGCAGATCAACTTTGGCAACGTGGGGAAGCTGCTTGGTCTGCTGTACCCCAAGAACTCATCCAAAGTCTCTTTGAATCAATGCCGAGGCGTGTGGCAGCGGTGATCTCCAACAATGGCGGCTACTCTGGCTACTGATTTTGGCAGGAACCACACTTCACAGAAGTCTATAAATTTATTCATTTGATACTTGGTCAACATGTTATCTACAAAATAAATTTTGTTGTGATATCTCTTGTCTTTCTTGGTGTTGCAATTTGGGTGGCCAGTAGTGTATATCTCAAAACTTGTGCATCTAAATTTGCGCATTTCTTTTAACATATTATGCTATCATAGCTTAAATGCTTAAAATTGTATGAAAAATTGTAAACTACAAAAACCTGACTACATGTCCATAGCCACATGATCTACTTGCATGTCCATGTTAATATGCGCGTTTCATTAATACTCCCCCTGCCATCAAAGATTACATACTTAAAATTGTATAAATAGCAGTTAATCCTAGAAACCAGTCTGATTTCTACTATTTTTTTAATACTGAGTACGTAATTAGATACTTTCATCTCGAAAAAATTGATTATTTTTTATCCTTTATGAATGAATGGGCCGATGAACCTGAGCAGCAGCAAGTTATCTCGTTTCCACGCACATCGGTGATGAGTATATAAAGATCTTCTTTTGACTAGATAGCAGTCTTTTAAACGCCTCAGTCACCAACCGATTTATTTTAAATACACGTACAGAACAAAGCTTCAATGACTCACATTATTTTCAGTTCAGTTATCTGAGACTATAAATCATTAGTTCCACTCGTAGAATAATATTTATTGCATATATATATATATATATATATATATATATATATATATATATATATATATATATATATATATATATATATATATATATATATATATATATATATATTTATTTATATATATTTATATATATATACAGTGAAAATTATCTAGCCGGGAACGCCACTAAACGGTCATATTTTGTTCAGAACCGATTAAATACACTCCATGAAGCCAATGTTATTTTGCTCCCTTTTCCACGATCACCCCAGTTTCGCTATATATATGCACTCATGTCCATAAATTAAGGATAATGCCAGCTCCAACAAATAAAGGTTCAGAAATAAAACAAAAGTGACTTATTCATAAAGCCCATTTATTAAACAAATGATAAATAACAAAAAAGATGGTGTATGTATCATACCATTCATAAAAACTACGGTTTTTGCTCCCTGGACAAATTGTAAATAAAATATCTCCTTTACAAAAACTTAATATTACATGGTTGGTATGATGGTAAATACATTGTATGTCTACCATACGATGAAATACAGTCCGTACAACACCTAGGCATGCTGAGTATCAAATTATCGAACTGATCTTGGGGAAGATTACTCTACTCAGCAAGCAATGCTCTCCCAAGTTCTGGTACACATGTAGGAGGTGGTTGACGGGCTGCAACTCGTCGGCCAAGCATGTCCCACACATGCTCTATCGCAGTGGTCCCCAACCCCCGGGCCGCGGACCGGTACTGGTCCGTGGATCAAATAGTACCGGGCCGCCCAAGGAACATTTATTTTCCTTGGGCGTTTTACAACATTTGGAACATTTATTTTCCACAGTAAATCCATTTTATTTACTGTGGTGTATTTCTCTCGGGTTAGTGCGACTTTGTCGGGTTTGTTCTAATTTATACCTTTGTAACAAAAGAAATCTTTCAAGTACAGTCATGGACAAAAAAATTAGCGCACCAAGAAATAATTGCGGGATCGTAACTAAACTTGCAATGAAGGTACATGTCGGGGAGATATGCAAATGATTAGAAATGCAGCGTGATTGCGCATTACGTATAGCCGGTAGAGGGCGTTGAACATCGTACTCTGTGGAGTATAAAACAGGTAACCAAAGCTTGTTTGAGTGTGCTGAATCATTTACAAAGGAAGAGCTGAGATAGACATGCCATTACGCCGTGTTCGAAGATAATATAAGCAGTTGTCGCAGTTTGAGAGGGGGAGAATCGTCGGGATGATGGAAGCTGGGTGGTCATCTAGGCGAGTAGCTCATCAATTAGGCCACTCTGATTGTGTTGTGAGGAGGTGATGGGACCAGTGGACCCGAGAGATGTCATGTACACGAAGACCAGGCTCAGGACGCCCTCGACAGACCAGTCGTCGAGAAGACCGCCACATCATAAGAAATGCACGCGTACAGCCAACTGCTTCATCGGCCGCCATCCAGACACAGGTAGCACCTTCACTAGGGGCCTCTGTGTCTTCTCGAACCATACGAAGGCGCCTGGCTGAAGGACAGTTGGTATCGCGGCGCCCATTACATGTGCTGCCCTTGACGCCCACCCATCGACGCCTCCGTTTGGAGTTTTGCCGCGCACGAGGAAACTGGACTGCAGCGGAATGGAACCAGGTCGTCTTTACCGACGAATCCAGATTCAATCTCGGCCGTGATGACAATCGTGTTCGTGTGTGGAGAGCCCGTGGTGAACGCTTCAATCCTGCCTTTGCTGTACAGCGACACATCGCTCCCACAGCTGGTGTGATGGTATGGGTGCCATTGCCTACAATACACGGTCACCCCTAGTATTGTTCCGTGGCACCATGACAGCCCAGCGGTATGTTCATGAAATCCTGCAACCACATGTGTTGCCACTCATGCAACGGCTCCCAGGAGCCATTTTTCAACAAGAAAATGCTCGGCCTCATACGGCAAGGGTGTCACAAGACTGTCTCCGCACTGTTACTACCCTTCCTTGGCCTGCCCGATCCCCTGATTTGTCTCCAATCGAGCATATCTGGGATCATTTGGGACGACGAGTTGGGCATCCCACGAGTTTGAACGAACTAGAGGCAAGGTTACAGGAAATATGGAACGAAATGTCTCAAAGACATCATACAGAACTTGTATGACTCAATGCCCGATCGTATCGCATCGTGCATTCGCGCTAGAGGGGGTCCAACGGAGTATTTACTCCTCCGTTCTTTTGCCTTTTTCTCTGAAATAAATTAGCCTTTTTCTTTGATTTTCTTATCATTTACTTATATCAAAGTAGTCATTACGTATGTAAAATTTCGTTTCATTTTGACGACTCCTTCTTGGTGCGCTAATTTTTTTGTCCATGAGTGTATTTTAAATTAGTTTATTGTTTATTAAACATTTCAAGATTATGAATTAAAATTGCAGTCATAGCCCCCCTCAGCGGGCCGCGGTAAAATTATCAAACGTTGACCGGTCCGCGGCGATTAAAAGGTTAGGGAGCACTGCTCTATCGTATTCAAGTCAGGTGAGAATTCTGGCCATTCCATACGGGTGATATCCTCAGATTGAAGGCATTCCTTTACGATGTTTGCTCGGTGAGGACGGGCGTTTTCATCCATAAACACAAATTCTGCGCCCATGGCACACCTAAATAAACATACATGTTGTTCCAGAATGATGTCCCGATAAATGTGGTCGTTCATGGTCCCGATTTGAACATGCAGATCTGTTCTGGAGCCCAGTAAAATTTCACTCCAAACGAGCAATCCTGCACAACCGTAACGGTGTCGTTCAATGATGCTGTCTTGGTGGTAACGAGTACCTGGCGTTCTCCATATGAAAGTCCGACGTGAATCAGACTGCAAGCAATACCCAGACTCGTCGGAAAACATCCCACAAGCCCACTGTGACGATGTCCACATTGCATGTTCTCTACTCCAGGCTAATCGCTGCGACAGTGAGTTGCCGTGAGCGGAACACATCTGACAGGTCTGCGAGCATATAGACCAATATTTCCCAACCGTATGTACACGGTTTGCATTGAAACTGTGGTACCCGTGGCTGCAGATAGCTGACGAGATAGGTCGGATGCTGTGTTCGGTCTGCTTTTTTGGCAGTTACTGCCAAATACCGGTTTTCATTCGACGTTGTAACTCGGGGGAGACCTGTACTGTAACGTCTACTGACATTTCCATCATCTTGGAATCATTGACAAAGGAAAGAGATGACACTTTGGGCAATTCCAAGTTCCTCGGATACTTCCATCTGAGTATGCTCACATTCCAGGCGGCCGATAATTTTACCACGTAAAAAATCATCCATATGCGTTCTCTGTGTCATAACTATTCGGTTATGGCATTGAGCGACTTACAGAACGCTTGTGAACAATTTTACTTCTTTGCCACCATTCCTTATATACCCCTCTCTTACACTCTCGTCATTGCGACGTACTATCGACGTCATCTGGTGGCTTCCTGTAATTTGCATATTATTCTTGAAGATGTGTGTGATAATTCTACAGGTGAAAACGGACGCGTTATGCACGCACAAAAAACAGGTCTGCGAACAGCCAACAAAGACACGATCGGGGCGCACGGAAGAAATTTGCACATGACAGAGGCTACAAACCAATAACAGAACGCCGTTCACCAGATATTCAGCGTAGAAAACCGATAAAAAGCTCTCTGATCGTGTTTTTGGTAGCCATTCGTTAGATTTTTTTTTTGTGATACACAACGCGTCCGTTTTTTGTGATACACGTACCGTTCCAACGCTTTTTAGGATTTTCGCATGCGCTGAGCGTTTTGCGACGGGAAAAAAATGGGCGTTGTCATTTGAAAATTTCGAGTTTCTATACCCACAACCGTAACCGTGAGCGTCACTGTGTTGCCAATCTCAGAATCCCGAGCTCATACATCTGAATAACTATATCTGAAATCTCATCTCGATAGGTTGAAAGGAACGGCCGCTAGAAGTCCATATATCGTTTTTGTAGGCCGTTCGCAGAACTGTTTTTTTTGTGCGTGCATAACGCATCCGTTTTTGTGATACATGTACCGTTCCAACGCTCTTTAGAGTTTTCGCATGCGATGATCATTTTGCGATGGGAAAAAATTGGTGTTGTCATTTGAAAATTTCGAGTTTCTGTACCTATAACCGTAACAATGAGCGCCAGTTTGTTGCCGTTCACAGAATCCCAAGCTCATACCTCTGAATAACTATATCTGAAATCTCATCTAGATCGGTTGAAAGGAACAGCCGCTAGAGGTCCATATATCGGCAAAGTTTCTTTATGACCACCCGGTATATATGTATATATGTATATACATATATATGTATGTATATGTGTGTGTGTATATATACATGTATATATATATATATATATATATATATATATATATATATATATATATATATATATGTATTATCAGAAACTGGGCAATTCGACTTCCCTGCTCAGTCTATTCGGATAGCGCGCCGAACTATGGCTAAGTCCTAGCCATCCTGTTCCCTCAGAAATCACTGAGAATACGCAGGGTTAATGAAAGTAAAAAGAATACCTTTATTCAATTAGCGTATTTACACAATATATACATGAATTCGTTTTGCACCTCCAGTGCGCTCACGGCTTCAAGCCAAATGTACAATCACACGTGTAAGGCCCTCCGGCAAAAAATCACAATCACTTTCCACGCGACTCTCCGGCCCGAGCAAAATCCAGCTTGTCCGAGACAAGGCGACCACCGTCCACCAAGTCCCGTATCACTCTCTGTCTCTCCTCTGGCGACCACCTTCTCTCTGGCCTGCACAGCCGATCCACCAGTCAAAACCGGTTCTCCTTCCGCTGCCTACCTCCGGAACAACCGCTCTATGTCCAGAAACCAACTGCACTCTAGTACTCGTTGTTCGTCTGCTTACTGTTTGTAGACAGCCGACACGCCTCTTGATTGATGGACTTGAAATCGCCTCTGGTAAATACTCATGCAAAGCTGTAAAGAAACTTCACCAAATTTCATATATAACACTGAGGGTTAAGTAGTGAGTCGTCCGCCGCCATCACAGTATATATATATATATATATATATATATATATATATATATATATATATATATATATATATATATATATATATATATATATATGTATGTATGTATGTATGTATGTATGTATGTATGTATATATATACCAGGTGATCATAATCAAACTTGGCCTATTCAGAGCCCTCTGAAGCTGTAACTAAAAGGCGGATTGACCTGAAATTTTTCAGATACACAATTCAAAAAATGCACAGAAAGATTCCGAAAAAAAGTTCAAAAAATGTCCGCTAGGGGGTGCATTACATGGAAATAACTTAAACAAGCTACAAATTCCAATTGTAGCATAATTTATTTGTTACACACTTGTATAGTATAGCTACCTCTACCCAGACTTGGGTGTATATAGTTTGAAGTGGAACTCTAAATGAATTTGATACAAACACAGTTTATACAGGAAGCAATGTTTATTGAATTCGTTGCACATATAGAATTTGCTTTTACAGCAATAAGCATAGGTACTAATTGTACGGAATATATATTAGCATTCAATAAAAATACACTTTGCAATACTCACAAACTAGAGAGTCAAACCAGCAGTTCTGCCACGTAAACTTTGGGCCCCCTAAGCACTAGCGCCGGTTAACACCTGGAGCTGCTTACCTCGTAGCTTCCTCTCGTTTATCTATCTACTTTAACAACCTTTCTATTAATCAAGCTGCATGGTATTTATACCAAGCGCGTATGCCGAAATTAGCATATCTCAAACAGCTTCTTTAATTTATTCACTCAAAAGTTCGATTCTTGTGAATCGAATCTTATGTATACCTTACACACTGTCTAGTGATGTAAAGAAAATCGTTCAATGTGGGCTCCCTCATTAGTATGTAAAATGTGCAGGCGATGAACACCGTGTTCAGCAGCGGACCGCATTTGATCGCCAGTAATCTGTCGAACATACAATGTTATGCGGTTCTTCAGGTCAGCCAAAGTTGTAACATTCCCCCTATAAACAACGTTCTTTAAATTGCCCCATAATCGAAAATCACACGGAGTGAGATCGGGAAAATGGGCTGGCCGAGGAGTAGGAAACGATCGGCTAATCACCCTGTCATCCGTAAAATGTTGTCGCAAAAACATCCGCATCAATACAGACCTCAATCCCCGTGACTTCTGGCTATGGTGTTATCTCAAAAACACTGTTTATGGTGATAATCTAAAGAATTTGGCGGAATTGAAAGATGCGATACACCTACATGGCCGTAACATGCCTCCTGATATGCTAAGAGCTACTGTTGAGAATGCAGTAATGTGATTTAACTTGCTTTCGGAAAATGGTGGACGTCACATTGAACATGCTTTGTAACACGTTTCAGAAACGATTAAGCACATTTTAAACCGATGTCTTTATGTCTTATTTCGTTTAACAATATTGCATACAGCGCCATTTCCCCCCTGGTGGTGAGCTTTTGAACTTATTTTGGGGGGAAATGAAATTCCCATGACCTCCTTTAAACTATTATCAAGTTTGATAACATTTGGTCCAGTAGTTTTCCTTTTATGACCATTTCAAAGTGGAAATTATAATTATAACCACCCTTTAATTATAACCACCCTGTATAATAAGTTTGTGCATGACACTTTCCGCTATGACATCGCAATAGACTAATAAATGAATAAATTATAATTTATTTCAACATTTTCATGTAAAGCCACTACAGTTCATTATTCCTTCCTGCCATTATTTTAAGGTAATTTAGTTTTTAAATGCGTTACACAAAAATCATATATATATATATATATATATATATATATATATATATATATATATATATATATATATATATATATATATATATATATATAGCTAGGATGACGGCATGTTAGAAACTGACGGTAAATTCAGCCCAGCCTTTTATTTTTACTCGTAGCCGCCGCCGCTCTCCCGCACTGTCGCTGTTAACGTAGCCGTCGTCGCTCTGTCGCGCGGCATCGCTCTGTCGCACCGCTCTGACGCACCGCTTGTATCGTAGCCGGGGCCTTAGAATCTTTCACTGAAGACCGAGTTCTATAAGTCGCGGTTGTACGGTTCAGTGGCCCTCACGATGACCAGACTTGACCCCGGCAAATTTTTAGTTGGGGGGATACTTAAAGTCTCATGTGTACCGGGGCTCCCCAACCACTTTGGTGGAATTGTAAAATGTCATTCGACAGACAGTCGCTGCCATCGATGCTACAATCCGCTGTAATTGGCTTCGTGACGCGCCTCACTTGCCTATCAAATTGTGTTGGTAGTAATGCTGAACATCTGTTACTTTAAAATAAATGCACAGTCTCATGTTATTGTGATCTGTTTGATTTTCTGTTTGAGTTTGCCTGATTTGCATAAAACGTCTCAGTATGACGTGTGAGCGCCCTCTTTCGTTACTTTTGGAAACTTTTTTTTTATTTACATGGAAAAAAATCCAATGTCCCACTGATCTTATTGGCGGAAACAGAAAAGTTTTCCGAGCATTGCTTCTTTTATTAAGAATTTTTTAACTTTGCACGAATTTATGTCCCGAATGGTCATCTCAAGAAATAGGAGCTTACATCGTGGACGAAGAAAAAGATTCCAAATCATAACGAATAACTGAAGTCTATTGACAAAAAACAGCGACACATCTTAATCACTCGAAGCCAGCCTCGCCTCCGAGTAGCGCGCGAATCTAGAATTAGGTCAAAGAGAGGTTGCCAGAATTGGCAGATAATATATGGAGAGGTGAAACATCTAGCCAAGGCGTCAGAAAGGTTACCAGATGAGAAATAAAGTTCAGAAATGGCAATTAAAGGTTATTAATAATATTATCACAGAATATCCCCCCCCCCCATCTAAAATGGATTGGAGCCGCGGCAGTCGACTCCAAGACACTCCAGATAGTGAGAACATGAAAATTAGTAGTTAGAATATTAAGTTGAAACTGGCTCGAAAATCAAAAATTTCTATGTTAAAATATACAATTGAAAAAACATAATAATATGGCATAATTTTAAAAAACAAATAGCTGGATCAAAATAAAAATGGAATGGTACAGTTAAATGAAAACACTAATATCAATTGATGTAAAAGCGTTCCACATACAAATACAAGTAAAAAATATTGTGCAGGTCTCAGTCCTTGACATGTGTATCACAGCCTTTGAAACGTTTTCAGAGTCCTGGACGGGTACAGTTCAACTAGTAGTAAAAAACACAGTTATTTTAATTCACAGTCTTTTGTCGTAGTATGGTTTAGTTGTTTTGGAGATCTCCCGGGTTGTAGTCATTTTTTTAGAAAAATAATGTTCTTGGTTGTTTGTGGTCCGTTTCACGTTAGTTATTATTTTTTTCTTTACACAAAACACTTTCTGTATTTTGTTTTTATCATTGGTTTTCAATTTCAATTTTTTCTCTTGATTATGTAAACAAAAATATTAAAAGTTCTTTCAGCAATTAGTAGAATAAATTTACCAAATGCTGTCAAAATTAACTTTCAACATTAATACGAAATGTCTGGTACCCGATGTTGCAAAAATTCCAACAAAAATACAAATTCCAACAATTGACACTAACATTCAATTATTGTGAAGCATAAAAAAAATCAAGACAATACAAACATAAATTTAAGGTATGTGATCTGTCGTGAGTACATCCTCGTGAGCGTTTACGAAAGGGAAGGTGCCTCCAACCTGAAACTCAAGTTGAGCGAAGTGCACAAAATGAAAAGGGGCAAGCAAGTTTCTCAAACATGAGAGGAAAAGGCAACTGCTCTAAGGGAACATTTAAACAGCGCGAAGAAAGAGGGAGGACAATGAGTGAAAACCCCAGTATAAACATCAGTAATATTTATTTAGTACATAGTATTTTTTCCATATAAAATGTAGTAAGCTACAAAAGTAAAAAAAATAAGATGTGAGTATATATATATATATATATATATATATATATATATATATATATATATATATATATATATATATATATATATATATATATATACAGGTGGTTATCAAAACACCTAACAATATTAGTGGTGTTTATGAATGTGCTTCCTATTCCTTAAAAAACAAGTCTGACCCCCAGTATTTTTTATATAATATAGTGTATGTATTATTCTACTGTCAGGTAGCAGTAATGAAGCTAAGGGCATCGTGCTTTTTTTTTTTGGGGGGGGGGGGGGCAACAGCGTAAAGTATCAAACCTTGCAGACCTTGCGAAAAGGGCAAATTTTTGGAGCACGTTTAAATTGGAGTATCTGTTACTGCAACCCCCAGGCTAATGGGTGTTTTTCGAGCTATGGTATCGAAAGCCATGACAGCATACAGAGTGCATGGAAAAATAACCTTTGCCAAAAAGAATAGTGGATGAAAGGGAGAGCTGAGTGAAAAAGACAGACGAGGTATTGAAGTGGATTGCGACATGAAGAAAGAAAACAACTGCAACCAAAATGACCGAAGAGCTCAATCTGCATCTGCATGTTCCGGTATCAACCATTAGAGGTAGATGGGAACTTCACAAACAAAGCATTCACGGAAGAGTAGCTATTCCCAAGCCAATTGGACACTCTACCATTAAACTCTACCACTGAGCATCATTTCATTTAGCGTAAATCAAAAGTTTAGTGGCACGTGGATCAAAATATGCAGAGGTAGAACTTGGATTTACTCGATTTTTAAAAAGATTAAGCTAAAACCAATTTAATTCGCTGAAAATTACTACTCTCTCGCTTAACAATATTGCTATCACTTAAATTTTTATCTAGTTTAACTCTGTCTGCAAGTGAATTAACCAAAATAGACGCTGCCAATCGATGCAGAATTCTCCTTTTACACATAACTTACTCTCCTCTTTATTCTACTTACGTTTATTATAGTCTCGGGACGAGGCTTCATTGCCAAAACTTTAGATGCCTCCAGTAGCAAGACAGATATGAGTAAATATTATGATGACGACAGAAAACCAGAGTGAACTGAAAATAAACGTATAGAGAGTTCACATGACCACTACAAATACACCCGAAGATTCTTAAAAGAACAGAGTGTAAGTTGGCATATTTATAAAGAAACCTTGCAGAGATTATTTTATATTTATTGCCCTCTTCGGTCGAAAATTGGTATTAATAAAAGCGATTGGCGTATGCCTACACTTGCTTATTGCCTTGCAGTAGAGAAAATAGTTGCCTACAGTTTCATATACTGAAATAAACAAGCATTAGCTATTACAGAAAGTTTATCGAAATTTATTCCCGATAAAAACATGTTGCACTCAGTTTACTGCAACTGATTTCGCTGATCAACGAGTCTAAAAATATTTTGAAGTTTCCAAACTTCTTCATTTAAAAACAAATTAGTATTTTGTTGTTGTGGGGTCTAGCGTCTGGCATCGCTCCAGAACAACTACGCACCACCCGTGGAAATGCAGCGGAAAACTTAGTTATCAGGGGTTGTTGATTTCTTGAAGTCAACTTCTACAGGTCTTCTTGCGTTTTGGTGGACTTGATCCACTCTCGTAGTTTCCTCTTATCTGTTTCAGTTACAGGATTTTTCTTCACCTCTTTATGGGATTATTTTCATCCGACAAAATGATCCGTTATGAAAAGGAGTTCTGGGCCTACGTCGATGCTCACCACTTCATTGTGATGCATTGCAAGGATGCCAGTTAATAAAATTAAGAAATTCAAGCGTCATACTTTCATTTCACACTTTCCCAAACTACTGCATTTTCTGTCAACACATTCGCATGAGGCTCGTAGCTAGCTGGATTTCGACTTTCGTGACGTAATTCCTCTCCAGAATTGTTGAGAGGTCGTCAACTATTTCGTAGCTGGCCTTGCGAGGCATTGTTCTATTATCGGATAGCATGTTATCGTTAAGGAGAAAATAAGCTAATTTTAGTAGTTACTGATAACAAGTAGCCATCAAGAATTTATTTTAAAATCGTAACTAAATGGCCTTCTCTCCTCACTTTCCTTCTTATTTTATAATCTTGAGGCATAGTATCGTTATTCATTTTTGAAGAGTATTCAGTAACAAGACAGAAAAATACAGAGCGTTAGAGACAGAAAACCACAAAGGAACTGAAAATAGTAAATAGAGTAAATACATTGTAACAAGCTGTTACGTGGAATATCGCTGAAAAAAAGGGAAAATTGGAAGAAATTAATGAAAATTATTTGCAGAAGTAAGATGCCTTTTTTAAAAGAAATAATGAGAAAGTCAAGCAGTTTGCTGCACTATGAAGAAGATGCGGGGAATTTTGTGAGGCACTGGAATCAATGGGTGTTTACATAATAGAACAACTGATTTTTTTAACTGGAAGGTAGTTCTCACTTTATACGTAGTAGCAGACCAAAATACACATTATCTCCTTCGAGCTCTCCCCATCTCCCCCCCAAAAAATAATTCTAATCTAAACCGCTACTTAAAGCATGAACTGAACAGGGGATAGCCTTATTTCTTCCGTCCAGCAGAAAGTAATAAGTCGGAAATTCAGCAGTTTGCTGAAGTTTAGATATCCAATTCAGTGGCTAAGAAATACAGTCTTTTATGGAGCAGTTCGCCCTCTAATTTACAGTATGGAGACAAATGCAGAATGCCTGTCTAAAAACCACTGCTATTTGTATCTAAATTAGGTGTAACCTTCTTAATGGGAGAAACAAAAGAATTAGGCAGTGACTGCCTTGGTAAAGGATCGTTTTCAACCACCCCTTACAGATGTTATTTATTAAAGGATTTTCTAAGTGCTACATGGTGACTAAGGAAACCGAGACCAATAGACAGAAAACGGCAACTTGTGATAACTACAAGGCATATAGAAAACCGGTGCTTGGCCACGGTCCTCCCCGCTAACAGATGGAAGGATGAGGATATGGAACAAGCAGAATGATACTCTGGAACTATCTTGCATCGTGGGGACGTTTCCAGCTTGTTCAGAGAATCTGAGTTAAAGAAATTCTCTTGTGGGAGTATTTGACCGCTGTAGAAGCCCAGAGTTACTTCAATATCGTTGGCAATTAACATATTTATCATACGGGTTCATTCCAGTGAAAATGAGGCTTTCATCTGGACAATACTTCATTATACGCGAGCGGTTTGAGAGAAGTATGGAGACTTCTTACTTGCTCCGTGCTGTGATCATTCCCCAGTAGTCAGCATCAGACTGTCGTAATATTTAGCTTTATACCTATAAGCAGCTCTTGTCTTCAACCACAGTTAATGCATTTGAAATGAAATACAGTAGAATAAGTCTTATATAAAATCATACTATTGAAATCAGACTAGTACAAAATCACAATAATAAAACATGCTGTCACTAATACAGTGGAAACTCGCATAACGAGCATAATTCATTCTAGAATCTTACTCGTAAAGCGAAACACTCGTTAAGCGAAACACTCGTTAAGCGAAACAATTTTTCCCATATAAATTAATGTAAAATAGGATAATACGTTCCATGCCAAAAAATATTCAAATTTTTTTATATGTAACGCTTATTTAAAGAAAATTTCTTATACATAAATTGATAAAGAGCAAAATCATCCATATGTAGTTTATTATATATGAATTTATGACACATATAAAATTCTTTTTTACTAGAAAGCTATACAGCGACATTTGTTTTTCTCGGCACTTCAAAATTTGGTGAAAATGTGACACCGCATTATCATTGAATAAATTTATAGTGAGCATAGCCACCGTCTTATTAGAGTGATGCTTTTCAACGTATGATGCAGCAGTTTCCCAGGCTTTCATCATTTCTATTATTGCTCCAGAAGATTGTTGCTTTGCTATTTCTTCGTCCTTCTCCATTGACAAACTCTCCTCTACAACTTCTTTCTGTGAAAGACACTGCAATTCTATAACTGTTCGGTGGTCAGCTCTAGGTTGTGCTCTTCCACAAGCTCATCAATATCATTGTTATCTAACTCCAGTCCCACGATTTTGGCTAAAGACACAATCTCGTTCACTATAGTATCCACAGGTACGCTCTCAAACCCCTCAAAGTCACATTCGACGATAATCTCTGGCCAACGCTTCTTCCAAACAGAAGTAAGGATTCTCCTGGTAACCCCTTTCCCCGCCTTGTCAATCATCTTGAAGAGGGCAACGATGTGAAAGTGATCCTTCCAAAACTCTCTGAGAGTGAAATTGGTCCCTTCAGTCACCTCAAAACAACGCTCAAAGAGTATTTTAATGTAGAGTTTCTTAAAGTGAGAAATTACCTGCTTGGTCCATAGGCTGAAGTAACGGAGTGGTGTTAGAAGGCAGAAACTGGATCTTGATGAAATTAAATTCTTCAAGGAGGTCACCTTGTAGGCCTGGAGGATGTACAGGTGTGTTGTCCATAACAAGCAAGACATGGGATGGCAGATTCATCTCGAGCAAATATTTTTCACAGAAGGACCAAACACTTCATTGATCCAATCAGTAAAAATGTCACGTGTCATCCAAGCCTTGTTGTTGGATCTTCACATCACATTTAGCCTGCTCTTCTGGACATTACACTTCTTGAAGGCTCGTGGAGTTTCTGAATGGTAAGGATTCAAAACTCTCCGGCTACCCCCACTGTATAGCGTATCAGCCCACTGCTACTACTGATAACGGTCGCCACGACGGCAACTCGCTCCACTCCGGCTCCCCAGGTCCGAACCCGGTCCTGTTCGCCGCCCTGCGTCAGCGAAGCACTTCGCTACCACCATATTCCTATCAATGCCACTTAATACCGCTCGCTTACGATCTTACGATCAAAGTCTTCCAAGAGCGAGGATTTAAACCTCAATTAAATTATAGCTCTAATTTAGCTCGCAGCCACCACACTGCGTAATACATCAGCTAAAAGTTTTATTCAACTTTTAACATATAATGTACAGACGTCCTGCACCATTTGTGCAGGCAACCAAAACGAAATAACAAACAATAAAACACAACTTTAAGTACAACATCGGTCACCACTCGTGACACACAAAATTAATATACAACATGATCAAAATCGAAATCATCATATCTGTAGTACCGAAGAGTCCGAGCTCCCATAATCAGTTAGTTCAACGATTTTTTTCGACTTCTGCTTGGTATCTGCAGCAGCTTTGGTCCGTAGGGAGATGTATCATGTCCAATTTTTTCCCAGTCTTTTTCTGAAATCTTGCGCAGTTTGCGTAAGTTAGTTCCTTTTTGCATGGCTTGTTTTGATGTGCTTCTTCAGCGCAGGCTTTGCGTGTCTTTTTATTCTTACAGTGTTTGGCCACGTGGCCAAATCCCCAACATCTGTAGCATATCACCGGCTTTCTGTACTCCTTCCAGTTACAAAATTTCCAGCCAACTTTGAGCCTTTTATTACCTTCTATATTTCTATAGACTTCTCCTTTTACTCTAATAATCCAGTTATTTCCTTTCTTAATCTTAAAGTTCATCAAGACATCTATATCACAGGCCTCCAGTTCCGTGTTTTGCCTCTACAAAATCTCTCTAAATTCTTCCTTCTCGTAAGTTTCTTCCACATCATATATAATAATTCTCGGATTTTTCAATGTAGGTTTACGTGTTAAATACAACGTATTAACCTCTCTATTTCTTTCAAATGCTTTAACAAATATATCGAATTCTTCTTGCGTCTCCATTTCTACCAAGATACCACCTCTTCCAATTCTCTTACACTTTCCTATTCCAATACCCAGCTTATCGGGTTTTATATTCTCTTTTACAATCCTTTTAGTCTCATCAGCGTCTTGGGCGTTTAACGGGATGATATTTATCTCATTTCTAACCTCTCTCCGAGGTTTCTTCGTCAACTTTTTCTTCTCGCTAACCTTTTCCTTCGCAACTTCGGCGTAAGTCTTAACTTCCCTTTTCTCCAATACGCTAATTTGTCCTCTCAGATAATTAATTATCTTTTGCTGGTCTGAAATCGAGTTAACCAACTCCAAGATATCCTGATTTAATTGCCTTTTAATATCTACCGTTAGCTTAGTCGTACTTATCGTATTAATCAATCTTTGGTGTTTAAGCATCACTAAGTCCTCAGTGAGCACACCCAACTCCTCCATCCTTTCTCTCTCAGGTACTTTAGCGTGGCTGCCCATCTTTTCCCTTCAACCCCACGCTCCTCCGGCGTTAGCAGTCTGTCTTTCAACAGACCCCCAGGGCCCATCGCGAGGAGGTGCCGGAGGATTAAATTTAGAATACGCTAACTATATCTAAAAAAGCAGATATGAACGGGCACTAGTCAATAATGACATATCACAAACTTGCCAATAACCTCTATTAGCAAACTCAAGATCAATTAACAAATAGCGTGGAGTGGGCCACCACGCTATTTGATGGTAAACACATTTCAACATCTGAATGGTAAACAAGCAGCGGTTTAATTTTTAAATCGCCACTTGCATTGGCACAAAATAACAGTGTCTGCCGGTCTTTCATTGGCTTGTGGCCAGGCAGTGCATTCTCCTGTTTTATGCGCTCGCTTCGGCATCTTTCTCCAGAAGAAACCCTCGTCACAGTTAAAAACCTGTTGCGGCAGGTAACCCTCAGAATCTACAATCTTCTCGAAGTTGCCGATGAAGATTTCAGCTGTCTTTGTGTCAGATCTTTCTGCTACACCGTGCCTCACAACGCTGTGGATGCTTGTTCTTCTCTTAAACTTCTCGAACCATCCATGACTACCCTTAAATACTTCTTTTTTGGCCGTTGATGATCCTGGTGTGTTCTTAACGAGGTCTGCGAAAATAACTTTCGCTTTCCGACAATTGATGTTTTTGTTAATAGTATCGTCTTGTAATTGCTCTTCGTTTATCCATATGAGAAGTAATCTTTCAACATCGTCAAGAATACGTTACCGTAGCGTAGATATTCTTGTCACTCCCTTTGAAGCATCTATCTCCTTAATCTTGTACTTGTTCTTGAGGCTAGTGCAAATCGTTGATGTAGACTGATTTATGTGAGTGCTAGATCAGCCACGTTCACACCTCGTTCTATCTTTTCATTGATTTCACGTTTCATTTCTACGGTTATTTTTTTTTTCTTATAGCTGCCTTCTTGTTTATTCGTCGGGGACATTTTTGCAAGGGTTGTTTAACTTTACACAAAAAATTCACGAACAATGTCTAAACACAAGTTTGGAAAATATGTAATCATAAACGGCACTAACATGCTAGCGCAACGAATCCTAAATACAGACTGATGTAGCACTTCCAGCACACGCGCACAAGCGAGTGACGTGAAGATGGGACCACTTTGCGCGTCACTTGTTACGCGAAATGTCGCTCGTTAAGGAAGCCATTTTTTTACAATCTATTTTGCTCTTTATGCGAAATACTCTTTATGAGAGGTGCTCGTTAAGCGAGGTTCCAATCTATCTAAAAACAACTCTGCAGGTTTAAAGGCAAGTTAATGGGCGTGGTAGCCCGGTTGGCAAGAGCAGCGGGTCAGTGATCTGAAAGTCCCTGGTTCGATGCTCGTCGCTGCAAATCTACCGCCGTGTTCACTAATGGTGGCCGGGGCACGTAAAATAGGGCGTGGCTACAATGTCCTCCATGTTCTCAAATTTACTTCTGGAGGTGCGGGGTGTTCCGGTCTCGTCACTTGACTCGGTTCAAAATTACGGGACCGGTCATTTAGCCAAGTCGGACTCCGACCCTTGCGGTGCTATTAGAAACCGGAGCCACGCCTTCATCGCCCATAGCCTTCGGGACTTGACCTGATGTTACATGTCGGTCAAGAGGCATAAGCAACAACAACAACAACAAAGGTAAGTTATGTTAGCGTAATATCGCTCTAGTAAAATCAAAAGGGTGTGAAATCCCACTAGCAAAATTATAGTAACATAAAATCATTATCGTATAAAACCGTAATAGGAAAAGTCTTATAAGAGTGTCCATTTGGTCTGAAAAAGAAAATAAAAGTAAAAATGGAAGATTCTTGTGTGCTGTAAACGTGTACGTGATTATTACGATTATATCAGTGAAATATTTTAAATCCCCTCTATCTGAATTTTTACTTTTCATTTGTATCACTGTTTCAAATTGACCCCAGATTTTCATCTTGATCTTCTTTCATTACCCCTTGACATTTAAAAAGTTGACCACTTCCAGAGAGTTGCCCTGATCTCTAAATTAGTCATAGTATATCTTTCTTAGCTTCACAAAGTCCTCTCAATAAGAGTGAGAGACATAACTGTTAAATGACAAACATGGCACAAAAAAAAATGCTCTTCCCTTTCGGAGCATGTTTTTAAAAAGAGGAAATAGAGTTTAAGGAAATGGTTCAGATTTGATATACAATGCATCAAATAAATTGTTATATAGGTTCCAAACTTTAAGTTGATTATAGAGAGATAAAATATCTCTAAATTAGTCATAGTATATCTTTCTTAGCTTCACAAAGTCCTCTCAATAAGAGTGAAAGACATAACTGTTAAATGACAAACATGGCACAAAAAAAAATGCTCTTCCCTTTCGGAACATGTTTTTAAAAAGAGGAAATAGAGTTTAAGGAAATGGTTTAGATTTAATATACAATGCATCAAATAAATTGTTATATAGGTTCCAAACTTTAAGTTGATTATAGAGAGATAAAATATCTCTAAATTAGTCATAGTATATCTTTCTTAGCTTCACAAAGTCCTCTCAATAAGAGTGAGAGACATAACTGTTAAATGACAAACATGGCGCAAAAAAAAATGCTCTTCCCTTTCGGAACATGTTTTTAAAAAGAGGAATAGAGTTTAAGGAAATGGTTCAGATTTAATATACAATGCATCAAATAAATTGTTATATAGGTTCCAAACTTTAAGTTGATTATAGAGAGATAAAATATCTCTAAATTAGTCATAGTATATCTTTCTTAGCTTCACAAAGTCCTCTCAATAAGAGTGAGAGACATAACTGTTAAATGACAAACATGGCGCAAAAAAAAATGCTCTTCCCTTTCGGAACATGTTTTTAAAAAGAGGAATAGAGTTTAAGGAAATGGTTCAGATTTAATATACAATGCATCAAATAAATTGTTATATAGGTTCGAAACTTTAAGTTGATTATAGAGAGATAAAATATCTTGTTTGAGGAATAAATTACAGGAAAAGTTAGCCTAATAGTTAGCATTTTAATTTTTTTATTCCACAAACAGACTCTCCAGGGAAGGTCGTGGTTTAGCTTGATGGTGCAGTGGTCATTCCCCGTGGGCGGAAGTTAGGGAAGTCCAAGTTCAGTTCCTGAGTTAGCATATGTTCTATAAGGAAAAAGAAAAACTGTCAACCAAGACGTGAAATATGTCACCCTGTTAACTAAATTTTAAATTTAAAATTGGAATAAAATTTATTTAAATGTATTACTTGGATAAATACTGAAAATGGGTCCAATGGTAATTTAGATCTGTATATTGTGTTAACAAGCATAATGAGCGAGTTAATTAAAGGTTTTATCCGTAATTCATGAGCTGTTTATGACGGAAGTGATCATTACTTTCTCTTAGTGAGATAACAGTGGCGCCGTATATTGTTCACAGTATTCTTATTTTTCTTTCGGGTAGATGTCGAATATAATCTTGCCCCTATCGTCGCAACCTCAGTTGATACTGCAAGTCAACAGCGTGGCGTGAGGCTATCGCAATGCTCTTTCACTTGATTCTTTGGACTTTTAGCGCTCTTTCGCTCCGTTAAAGACGCTATCAATCTAAATTAGGAAAAGAGGTCTTTGTGAGTGGGAACACTATTTACTCGGTACCGCGTATTGGCCAATAGCAGGGAACAATTTCTGACTTTGTTTACTGCATTTTTATAGGTCTCGATATCGTGTGGAAATTCAAATCTGAAATTCATCATCTCTTTCGATAATACGAGAACATATAGTACGAAGCAGAAAAAAAAAGCCAACGTAAACTGAGAAAAACATATTTATTTTTGCAGTACATATCCACTTTTGGGTTTTTCACATGTGTAGACGTACTATCAGTTAAGGGCGAAGGACGTGATATGTAAAATGAAACGTGTCGATTTTACACAAGTGTCTGTAAACGTGCTGTGTACTAAAAAATAATTGAAGAGATTTGCTTGCGTAAGAAAAAAAAATTGAATATTCTGAGAAATTTCTCATGCTGTTTTTAGGATAAAAGTTAATCGATTTATAACATCTTTTAGGATTATTAATTCACTTCGTTGATTTTAGTGAGTTTTTACTTGCCCTAACTAAAAATATATACTATATATTCCCACTTACTATAAGTACTCTCTTTGTCCTAGTAAATTATACATAGAATGAGAGAAATCTCTGTTTGTTTTTTCAAGCTTTCAAGTTGTTAAATCCGGCAGATACACAAAACAAAAAGTCAATACACTTGGCTTGCTTGTTGTTCAAAATAAACTTCTGCGGGTTAAGGAATGTTAAACGAATGGAAAGGAATCATGACATATTAAGAGAAATGTTTAAAAACATAATAGAGCAAGGACGTCAGAGTTTGATTCAAGAAGACCCAGTGGTGTAGCGAGGGGGGCAAGGGGGTCTATCACCCCCCTCGCTACGCCACTGACCCGGGCGCCACTCGCAGAGGAGCGCCAAATGGTCCTTTTAACTAATTCTATATATTATATTACTATATGTTTTTCGGGGGGAGGGGCAAAAAGGTATCGTGCCCCAGGCTCTAGTTATGCTCGCTACGTCACTGAGAAGACCACGACAAGGCTTAATTTTCAAGGTTGTCCCATCTGTCTGAAATTTGTGAGTCCGATACTAAGCCTCACCAAAACTGGTTCGAAACAGAATGAAACAGAAACATGTGGGAGTTTTATTTATGAAGATCACGACTTACCTTAGTGAAAATAATTTCAAAACTTCTGTCGTGAAAGAAAAATTTCGCTATTAAGGCTAACTAGTTTTATTTGAAGCGAAAGTAACATTAAGTAAATGAACGAATGGGTGACTTTAAATCGTCATTTACGTACATATTAAGTGATTTTGGGTGGAAGTTAAAGTCTCGTTCTGATCTCTTTCAAGTAGAGGAAAATGTGATACATATAAGAAAAGATCATGAAAGAATTCATACGTCAGCCCTGGTAACCAAACGTGTTGCATAGTGATCATTTCAGATATTTCAATAAAAATTGTGTAAGGTATACACAAGATTCGATTCACAAGAATCGAACTTTTGAGTGAATTAAAGAAGCTGCTTTAGATATGCTAATTTCGGCATACGCGCTTAGTATAAATACCACGCAGCGTCATTAATGAGAAGGGGAGGTTGTTAAGGTTAAAAAGGTGTTATCCTGCGCTAGTGCTTAGCGTGCCAGAAGTTTACGTGGCAGTACTGCTGGTTTGACTTACTGTTCGTGAGTATAAAAATATATTGTTCTTGGAAGCTGTGTTTATACATTCCGTACAAGTAGTACGCATGCTTATTGCTGTAAAAGCCAATTATATGTGCAACGAATTCAATAAACATTGTTTCATGTATAAACTGTGTTTGCTTCAACTTCAAATAGAGTGCCACTTCAAATTATATACACCCAAGTCTGGGTAGAAGTGAGTAAAGAATCTCTATAATTGTTTACGAAATATCTCCGTTGATAAGTATTTTTTCCTCTAAGCGTACTATTTTTTTAACTTTTGTTTTCCACTTTACGAGCTTTTAATGAAGGGCTACATCTATACGAGGGTCATCCTCTATAAAATAAAGACTTGTTCAACTCTGCGAAGTAAGATTTGTTTCCTCAATCCCTTCAGATTTTGGTACAAAATTCTGCCTTGCAAAAAATTTTTTCAGAATTGGGAACACAGCTCCAGTGGCAAAGCTGGAGAAGACAGTGGGTTGGGGAATAATTTCGTAGCTTAATTTTAATGACAGCGACTGACATGTAACGTAGCGTGGTAATGTAATGCTCACAGCAAGCCCTACTTTCCAAGTGTTTCCATGTTTCTTCACGAATGCACGTTTTGAATGCATGGCTCAGAAGGGGCCCCACTTCAGTGCGACCTGCACTGACTTGTAATGTAACGATCAAAGTGATTTGCAAAAAAAAAAACAGACAGTCTAGTGGAGCACGATGGCTCGACTAGAGAGGGTCGTCTCGTCGCTCGCTTTCAGGCACTGACTACCGAATGCTGGTGTTACATTACATTATATTACAACGCTTTGTTACAAGTCAGTCACCGCCTTAATAGTTTTGTCGCCACAATCGCTAAAATCAGTTACGGGCGAAGAACATGATATGTAAAATGAAACGCGTAGATTTTATACAAGTGTCTCATCGCAGATGCATGAGCAGGACTACTTGTCATGATGGAAAAAGAACCTATTTATTCGCGAAATGAGGCTTTTTGTCTTAAAATCACTTTTTAAACGATCCAGTGAAGATGCATAGTATAGTGATTTTTTTGCCCTTTTCGAAGTAGTCAATGGACAATCAAAGGGAGTCGTGAAAGGGCGTGGGAAAAGGAAGTGCAGCCATAACCTTTCCAGCTCATGGAACAGTTCTGGCGTTCATTGGTCCAGGTTCACCAGCTTCAACAAACTGTTTTGACTTTCGTTTCTGGCTGGTAGTGATGTATCTATATTTCCTCAACTCTTGCGAAATAATGCAACAATTCATCTTGAGTTCTTTGAAAGAGCTCCAAATTGGGCATCGATGTGTTCATTCGTTCCCGTTTTTCATCGATAATCAGCAAACGCGACAACCCCCCCCCCCCCCCCTGCCAACAGCTTTCTCGTATCCAAATATTTATGCAAAATATTATGTACGAGCTCTGATGAGATGCCAGAAGCATCAGAGATGAGATGTTCAAAAGTCCTTACAGCACGTTCTACCGCAACGAAAATCAAAGGTGAAAACTTGCCATAATGTTTATGAAGCCCTGAATTTAATATCTGCCACCGTTTTGCCTCTTAAAAAAGTTATGTTTTATCAACACGCGGAAATCTGTTTTCTCCATCGTGTGAGAAGTAACAATAGTTAACCGACTAAAATGACTGTCAATGACAGACTAAGCACCGAATCTGTTTACAATTTGACATACTGGATTTTGCAGCATGCTAAATGTGAGAGCACCAACCCCTTCAGTGCTGTGACAAAATCTCTCGGATTTTAAACGGATTTGCCAAACGACCCTCGTATTCAGAAACTTTCTATCCAAACTAATATTTACAGGAGGAAATAACTGTTAAGAAAACAAAGCACTCCTGTTAAAAAATTGCTATTTCTTTCGTCTATTACAGTAATTTTAAACTGCAGATATCGAAACGTGTAAAAGAATACGAGTCAATCGTCAGCATTTATCCTGGGATTTTTATTTCGAGGCACCAAACTAAAACAATGATTTTCATGCAATGAGGGAAGAAGTACAAATCTATTATTATGTAAAGAGAGCAGTTTGCATAAGCATAGAACCCTGACAATTTTTGCTGATTCCGTTATTTAACAAAATTGTTCAAAGATCATTCATTTCCTTAAGCTATTAATTTAATTTTATAGCTTCAAAAAACCCCCTCCTACGCTTTGGGAGAGATTATTGCGTTAATAGCCTTTTCCTGTCCCACTCTTGATGCAATTAGTAAACGCCATCTGGCCTTCATAAGAGGCAGTCAAAGTAATGAAAACCTGAAATGAACATTCGTGACAATTGGCGTTGAATGAAAATGTAATCGCGTTTACAAAATTCGACAGTAATAGAACGACGCGCGGGAAATATTCGCATTGCATTTGTAAAACATACTGGAGAGCTATTCGATGTTGACGAAAGGGAAAGGGGAATAGAAATGTTATATTTATTCAAAGGGTAAAATATATAATTTAAAATATAAAAAGTTATAAATAACTTTAAAAATAAATAGTTTTTAAGTGATACTTGCATGTAGGAAAAAATTTATTGCATTTTGTGTCAGTAATATTTCACAATCTCTGAGAGCCTATACTGTGCCTTAAAATTGTTAAATTCATTCAAAAAGATTGTTCAAAAATTTTGTTCGCCCTCTACCGTTCATATGGCAAGATCTGGGTCTGGCGTCTGCCTGGAGAACGCCTCCTGTCAGAATGCATTGTGCCAGCGGATTAAAGTTCAGGGGAGGTGGAATTATGGTCTGGCGGTGTTTCTCCTGGTATGGACCGGACCCTTGGTCTCAATTCAGGGTAAGCTCAACGCCGATGCCTACTGCATTATTTTGGATGACAGTGTGCTTCCTACGCTGTGGCAGTTTTACGGGTTGGATCCACATTACTTCCAGAATGACAACGGCAGCTGGCATGTTGCGAGGTCTACCATGGATTGTTATAGTGACAATGGGGTTAACCGAAGGGACTGGCCTGCCCAGAGCCTAGACCTGAACCCTATCGAGAACCTCTGGGACGAGTTGGATCGCCGAATTAAGAGGTTCAACAACCATCTAAAATCGGTGAAGGAACTAACATGTCTTCTCCAAGCTGAGTGGAATTAAATGCAACTAGCCGTCATACAAGGACTTGTTGAAAGCATGCCCCGGAGGGTTAAGGCTGTAATTGCCTCTCGTGGAGGCTCTACCAGTTATTGAATATGAATAAATTTTGCTTTTCCCTTCTATCACAGGTGTCCAAATACTTATTGGTAGATAGTGTGTGTGCGTATATATATATATATATATATATATATATATATATATATATATATATATATATATATATATATATAGTATGTATGTACATGTATTAACTTGGAGAGAAAGTAAAATTTTTCAAAGAATGCTGACTGCTACAAAATAAATAAGTAAATAAATAAATCAGTTCTGATTACATTATGGGAAATAGCAAGCAAGCCTCATTACCTTAAGAGTTTGAATCAAATCGATTTACAATGAACGGGATACGTGTAAATCTATTTGAATTAAATGGATTTACATTTGCGTAAACTTGTTTAACAATGAACATAAAGTATTTGCATTAAAAATCAATAAAGCTAATTCTGAGAATTGTAAGATTTAGTTCTCAAATTCTTCATTACTTACAGGTAAATACTTTTCTCTCGTGAGATTTTTAAAACTCATTTCAAGCATCATGGTATTTAACGACAAAATTAGGGTAGAATAAAAAAAATTGCTATATATATATATATATATGTGTGTGTGCGTGGTTGTGTGTGTGTACGTGTGTAAAAACTTGGGGAAAAAAGAAAATTTTATAAAGAATGTTAACTGTTACGAAATAAATAAATAAATATAATTAATTAATTAATTAAGAATTGCATTTTAATATAAGTACTTGCATACAGTTTCAAACTGATATGTATTGTTCCGTTTTCCTGGGTTCGATGGGATTGAATAAATTCTCTTCAGAAGGTGCACACAAAATAAAATTTATTATTCTGTAAATTCTCCAGGCGCATACACAAATTCAACAGAAAACACGCAACAATTGTCTTCTATACTGCAGAAAACTCTAAAAAAACACATGTCAGGATAACAGAGTCTTCAATACAATACATTCAATTCTCAGCAGAAAAGAACTCTGAGTTCCAATGGCAACGTCAGGTATATTTATAGACTTCCAAAGCGCTCTCTATCGGTCAACCAGCTAGATAGTTCCAGAACCTTCTGGAAAAGTCTAGAAGGCTGGTGACCATTTGGCGCCATATCGCCAAATTTGGCAATGAAAATAAGTCACTAAATCCTTCACCAATTTGGCGATAACTCTCATATTTGGTAAGATTACCATAGACTCCTAAAATTCGTAACAATATATACACTCATGGACAAAAAAATTAGCGCACCAAGAAGGAGTCATCAAAATGAAACGAAATTTTACATACGTAATGACTACTTTGATATAAGTAAATGATAAGAAAATCAAAGAAAAAGGATAATTTATTTCAGAGAAAAAGGCAAAAGAACGGAGGAGTTAATACTCCGTTGGACCCTCTCTAGCGCGAATGCACGATGCGATACGATCGGGCATTGAGTCATACAAGTTCTGGATGATGTCTTGAGACATTTCGTTCCATATTTGCTGTAACCTTGCCTCTAGTTCGTTCAAACTCGTTGGATGCCCAACTCGTCGTCCCAAATGATCCCAGATATGCTCGATTGGAGACAAATCTGGGGATCGGGCAGGCCAAGGAAGGGTAGTAACAGTGCAGAGACAGTCTTGTGACACCCTTGCCGTATGAGGCCGAGCATTGGCTTGTTGAAAATTGGCTCCTGGGAGCCGTTGCATGAGTGGCAACACATGTGGTTGCAGGATTTCATGAACATACCGCTGGGCTGTCATGGTGCCACGGAACAATACTAGGGGTGACCGTGTATTGTAGGCAATGGCACCTCATACCATCACACCAGCTGTGGGAGCGATGTGTCGCTGTACAGCAAAGGCAGGATTGAAGCGTTCACCACGGGCTCTCCACACACGAACACGATTGTCATCACTGCCGAGATTGAATCTGGATTCGTCGCTAAAGACGACCTTGTTCCATTCCGCTGCAGTCCAGTTTCCTCGTGCGCGGCA
This sequence comes from Dolomedes plantarius, assembly GCA_907164885.2. Taxonomy (NCBI): domain Eukaryota; kingdom Metazoa; phylum Arthropoda; class Arachnida; order Araneae; family Dolomedidae; genus Dolomedes; species Dolomedes plantarius. The sequence goes on from OU015501.1 coordinate 104,403,579, forward strand.
AAACTCCAAACGGAGGCGTCGATGGGTGGGCGTCAAGGGCAGCACACGTAATGGGCGCCGCGATACCAACTGTCCTTCAGCCAAGCGCCTTCGTATGGTTCGAGAAGACACAGAGGCCCCTAGTGAAGGTGCTACTTGTGCCTGGATGGCGGCCGATGAAGCAGTTGCATTTCTTACGATGTGGCGGTCATCTCGACGACTGGTCTGTCGAGGGCGTCCTGAGCCTGGTCTTCGTGTACATGACATCTCTCGGGTCCACTGGTCCCAACACCTCCTCACAACACAGTCAGAGCGGCCTAATTGACGAGCTACTCGCCTAGCTGACCACCCAGCTTCCATCATCCCGACGATTCTCCCCCTCTCCAACTGCGACAACTGCTTATATATTGTCTTCGAACACGGCGTAATGGCATGTCTATCTCAGCTCTTCCTTTGTAAATGATTCAGCACACTCAAACAAGCTTTGGTTACCAGTTTTATACTCCACAGAGTACGATGTTCAACGCCCTCTACCACTATACGTAATGCGCAATCACGCTGCATTTCTAATCATTTGCATATCTCCCCGACATGTACCTTCATTGCAAGTTTCGTTACGATCCCGCAATTATTTCTTGGTGCGCTAATTTTTTTGTCCATGAGTGTATATATATATATATATATATATATATATATATATATATATATATATATATATAGTGTGGGTGGGTGTGTGGGTGTAAGTAAAATTGTTGGTAAACGTGCTTTTGAAGGTTTAATTTATTTTTAAGCATATATCTCTCAAACTTTTAATAATTGCAAATTTTTAATTGAGCAAAATTTTCAATAGATGAATCAACGTCAGTCAGAATTGAAATATACATTATTTTCGTAAATTAACTCCAGAATAAGCAAATTTTGGAGAGAAAAAAATAGTGTCGAGCACACTGTAGGAAATGATATGAACGTATAGGAAATAAAATGAACGTAGTAGGAAATGATATGAACATTTTATATGAACGTATATGCTGTTTAAATTTAGCTATCACATATTTGATAACGCATTTAGCAGTTGTTCGGCAGGAGTATCCGAGGCTGTATACTAAAATGCATTGTTTCAAAGTACAAATTGTAAAGTGGAATGTGAAGAATGCACTTTGATATCTATTTTAAACAATACATTCCTAACGCTCCAGTGACCTATCAGTTGTTTCGAGAAATATAACTTGACTAAAATCGAGTTCAAACACCACTAATGATCGTTTGTTTCATCTGATTACATTCACTGTAATTTTCGGAAATTAATACCAGAATCAGCGGATTTTTGAAAGTATAAAAAAAAAATAGTGATGAGCATACTAAGGAAAACATATGAACTCAAAAGCTGCTTAATTTTAGCTATCACATATTTGATATCTCTAAATTGTTCCAACAATTGTTAGGTAGGAGTCTCTAAGGCTATACACATAAATGCAGTCATTCAAAGTACAAGTCATAAAGTAGAAAGTGTGTTACGCACTTCATATCTATTTAAAATAGCCCCAGTGACCTATCCGTTGTCGTTTTGCAATATAACTTGAGTAAAATTGAGTTCAAACACCACTAAGGATCATTTATTTCTTCTAATTACATTCACTGTTATTTTCGTGAATTAACACCAGAATCAGCAAATTTTGGAAATTAATGTCGAGCATAATGTCTAACGGCAAGTGCCTTCGCATTTGACTTAAAAATAAATAAATTAAATTAAATTAAATTAAAAAAAATGTCGAGCATAATGTCTAACGGCACGTGCCTTCGCATTAGACTTAAAAATAAATAAATTAAATTAAATTAAATTTAAAAAACGTCGAGCATACTGTAGGAAAATATTTGAACGTATATGCTGCTTAACTTTAGCTATCCCATATTTACTCTAAATTGTATTCAACAATTATTAGGTAGTATGCTCTGAGACTATATACTAAAATTCATTTATTCGAAGTTGTAAAGTAGAACGTGTAGTATGCCCGTTGATATCTATTTAAAACAGCTCCAACGACCTATCCGTCATCGTTTCGCAATATAACTTGAGTAAAATGGAGCTCAAACACCACTAATGATCATTTGTTTCTTGTGATTACATTCACTGTCATTTAAAGGGAAAGCAAAAAAGTGTCTCGTTGAAAAGAGGAGCACATGCGCCTGCTAAGCGGTCTTTAAATCTTACGGCTACCGGAAATAATTACTTGTGCTCCTCTTCCGGCCTCTATTGTACTCCAGGACCTTTTCAGAAAGATGAAATGAAGAATATATAATGGCTAGAATCTTTTCCAAAGAGGGCCTTTCGTTGTCATTTAACGGAAGAAATGAAATATTTCAGAGATTATAGGCAAAGAGACTCAAATAACCAAATATATTGTTAAAAAATTAAACTCTATCATATGAAAATAAATTTGACATAATCCTTTTTTTCTTTTTTTTTAAAAATAATCTTACGATTGTCTTATTTATTTTTAATAACTTTTAAGAAAATAATGCACCTATACCTCGCCATACGGCCGCTCTTTATACGGCATTTCTCTATAACGGCCTTTTTCAATTATGGCACTTTTTAACCACGTTTTTATTAACTCGCTTTCGTGTTTGTGTGTTTGTACAGTACAAATATTGCAATCGACTTTTAACTAACTTCCCAACTAGCTAGACATTTGGAACTTTTAGAATAGCTCAGAACACGATGACAATGCATTCTTTTAACACTTTTAGCCATCTTTAAGCAGAATAGAATTCATAACGTGGTATATAAAAAGTTTTTTTTATCTTGTAATTATTTATTCGATTTACGGCCCACAATGTTTAGTTATACGGTGACAACAGCGGAAAGTGATGATGGCAGTATATTATAGCTTAGTGATTCTTCATGTTAACGTTCGTCATCACATTAAAACAGTTTTTAAATATTTTATTTTATGTTTATTTATTATATCTATATATATAAAACAGTTCCGTAACTGACTCATTCATTCACTGACTGACTGACTGACTGACATACAACGTACAGACCAAACCGCTGGACCTAAAGGGCTGAAATTTTGCATGGCGATTCTTCTAATGGTGTAGGTGTGCACTAAGAAAGATGTTTGAAAAATTCTTCTTAGATTTTTTTTAAATTAAATTTTTAAGCTGTTTTCGTAACTTTTTTTAAGTTTGCATTTAAAATAATAATTTGAGGGTTATAAAATTTATATCACGATGAAGATCGTAAAAATTCCTTTAAAATGAAATCTTTTTCGAACCTTTACCTCGATTTTCTGATTTTTGGTGAATTTTTAAAGATTAATTTTTAGAATTTAATTTATTAAATGCTGATCACGTGATTTCTTTTCTGGTACTTTAAATAAATTTATCGTCACGTGCGTAACAACTAAATAGACAAAAAAATATTTTTTTTTCTTTCTAATGCAGCAGACGTTTCGATATTATCAAAAAAAAAATAAATATCCCTTACGATTTTTTTATAAATATATATATATATATATATATATATATATATATATATATATATATATATATATTTTACATCAATTGTATACATTGATCGTCGCATTTATTATAAATAAATATATTCATTTTTTTTGGCATTAACCGTTGACCGTTGTATACATTGACTGTTGTATTTAATTTGAATGTGCTCCGTAGCGAAGCGCGGGTTTTCAGCTAGTGTATACATGTGCATATGATTTCTTATGTTTCTTGTTTATGTGTTTATTTTTTGAATTTCTGTTTATCATTACTTTGTTTTGTACTTTTATTTTTATGTAAGCATTTTTATAGGAAATAAAAAGTATAAAATGGTTTATGAACTAAAAACTATATTATTTACTAGCTGAAGTACCCGGCGATGCCCGGGATTTTAAGAATGTTTGTTAACCAAAATCAATTTAAAAATTAACACAGTATAAGTAACAGAGAAAAAATATATGTGAAATGTTATACACATCTCAGAATTTCACCCTTTTATCATTGTAGCACTAAAATCTGAAAAGTAAAAATGTCAAATTTACTTAGCCGTGCTTCGCCCGTTTAGGTGGTCGGGTTAGGGACCCGCTCCCTTCAGCAATCATGGAATAGCAGTAATCAAAGCTAAAAATCAAAGCTGAACACAATTATATCACAGAAATATTCCAAAGAGAGACTTTCAACGGTAATCCGTATACTGGGAATTAACCCAGTAAAAAAGGATTAATGAAAAAAAGAAAACAAAAGGAGTAATATTAGAACATTAACTTTAAATAACACCAAATAACTACAAAATAACAATATTCCATGACTATCACAGAAATATTCCAAAGAGTTCAACGGTAATCCGTATACTGAGAATTAACCCAGTAAAAGAGGATTAATGAAAAAAAGAAAACAAAAGGAGTAATATTAGAAAATTAACTTTAAATAACACCAAATAACTACAAAATTCACTGCCCTTCAAAAATATCCAATAAAGTAAACACAGCATAAATAACATTTAAAAAAAACATGTGAAATGTTATACACATCTCAGAATTTTAGTAGATTCAGCTTTTCATTATTCTACCAATAAAAGTTTAAAAGTAAAAATGTCAAATTGTCCAATGTTTGTTAACAAAAATTAATTTAAAAACTAAACACAGTATAAATAACATAGATTTAATAACAGTATAAATATCATAAAATATATATATTTATAATAAATCACTAAAAGCTTAAAAGTAAAAATGTCTAATTGTCCATATAAATACCTCCATAAATGCAGGATTCTGTAGCCAAAAAAAGAAAGTATTAAAGTATTGGTTAAAGGCACTGACTGACGAAAAAATTAACAGAAATCTGCAATTTGGGCTACACGCACCATAAATGAAAGATCCTGTAGCAATAATAGAAACATCCTGTCCATATTAAACTCCATATAAATCTCTGTTCAATAAAACTGATCCAAATATTATCTCAAAGTACCTTCATAAACTATGTTTCTTGTTTCTTGATTCGGGGTTCAATATGAGTGTTTGTTAACCAAAGTCAACTTAAAAACTAAACACAGTATAAATAACATAGGAAAAAAACATGTGAAATGTTATGCACATCTCAGAATTTAGATAGATTCAGCCTTTCATCATTGTACCACTAAAAGTTGAAAAGTAAAAATGTCAAATTGTCTTTTGCCTTGTGAACTCTGCATGAAAAATTAAACACAGTATAAATAAAATATTGCTTGAATTGAATTTAAGTAAAATGTAAATAATTCAACAACAAAAAAAAATAAAGTATTAAAGCAGGAGTGTCCAACCTTTTAGCTTCCTTGGGCCACATTGAAAGAATACGAATTGTCTTGGGCCACACAAAAATATACCTAACATTAAAAATTGTTGATGAGTAAAAAAAGTATAATGTATAGTTAACATATGTATTTATTTCATTATAAATTTTATTTATAATTAAAAAGATAACTATAGGAGTCATAAAATTAATGTGATATTTGGCATTGAATTTGAAAAACTAAAGCTTCAGTATCTGGATCGATTGAAGTGGTTGCAATTCTCATGGTGTTGTTAAGGTGTTCATCCGATATTTTGGTTCTAATTTGACTCTTAGTGTGATTCACTCTTGAAAATAGTTGTTCACAGATGTACGTGCTTCCAAACGTTGATGACCAGAATAACGCTGGACTATGCAGTGAAGGATATTTATATCTGGGCAGGTATGATTTATGAGTACAACAAAGAGACTCAATTGAATTTCTCTTTAAGTTATATGTCAGATTGCAACTCTATTCATTCCATTTGACAATTTGCTAGCATTATATCTATACTGACTGTAAATAGAGTAGAAAACACGCAAAAAACCAATTGTTTATTTTTCCAAAAGTCCTGAAATCAATTTTAAATTCTTGTACTAAATCGGAAAGTAAGGCTGCGTATTTTATCACATTTTTAGAATTGTGCTTGGTCAGCGTCTCGAAATGCAAAAAAATTTTAACATTTAATTTGGCTTGCCATAATTTCAACTTCATGGATTTTACACTGAAGTAAAATCCATGAAGTGACGGGTGTTTGAGTCATTTAAATGGGCATTCAAATCTATCAAAATCTGCTAAATCTGCAGGCCAGTTATCATAAAGTTCTGGCACAGATTACTTTTCAATGTCATAAAGAATTTGATATGATCAAGTAGGCTATAAAGCCTTTTTCATATTTTCTCCACTGAGCTACCTTATTTCTTAAAAGTATCGCCATATTCAGCATCCAAGCTTTTAAGAAATTCCTGAAACTGGCGATGAATCAATCCCCAAGCCTTCATAAAATTCACCATTTTGAAGATGATTTGCATAACATGGTCCATTTTTTTCCTTTTCCGCATTACTTTTTATATCAAGGAAGGCTATTAATATTTTTATTTTTTTTTTTGCTTTGAGCTCTCTCTCTCTGGGCCGCATGCGGCCCGCGGGCTGGACACCCCCTGTATTAAAGTACAGATAAAATACCCTGATAAACGTAAAAATTAATAAAAATCTGCAATTAGGACTCCACACACCATAAATGCAAGTTTCTGTAGCAATAAACATCGCCATAATTGATATCTGCAAGATTTTGTAGCAAAAATATTAAAGTATAGCTAGAAGGCATTGACAAACAAAAAAATTAATAGAAATATGCAATTAAGAGTTCCACGCACCATAAATGCAAGATTCTTTAGAAAAGAAAAAATTAAAGTATAGGTAGAAGCCACTGACAAACGTAAAAATTAATAGAAATCAGCAATTAGGGCTCCACGCACCATAAATGCAAGATCAGTTGTTCTCAAACAACTAATATAACCAAACATGTTATTTTTCAAGCATTCATTAACATAATCCTTATGTTGAAAGGGTCAAAATATAGAGATGAAGCTAAACGTAAGAGCAACGTATGGTTAAACATAAATATTGTATGGAATATGTGAGATTAAGAAATTAAAAAAACATGAGTCTTTTTAAAATCAAATTAACAAAAAAAAATTATTGCTTTCATAGCACATAAAAATATTTATTGGTAAATTAAGGTTTTTTTTTATATATATAAATATAGCGAGTAAAGTTTTTCAGTTTGTTTATTCTATTCTCCTCTTTTTTGAGGAGAATTTTTGAGTAGCATCTTTAAGGGGAAGATGCATTAATTTTAAATGTATTCAACTTGAATTTAAGTAAATGAAAAGTGAAACTAATATAAAAAAATTCGACTATATTTAGTTACATTAAAATGAAATATATTAATCATTTGACAATATTAAACCAGTTAGGTATATTATAATGTAAAAAAATAGTTATTACATATTAAATATTATTTCCAGGAGGGTGGATATTGTTCCGAGTTCAAGACATTTACTGCAAAAAGCTATAGTACCAATAATGCATAACCAAATCTATAAGTTGTACACATTTCTAAAGAATTGGAACCATGAGGAGTATCGAAGTTAAAAGGATTCGAATGTAAATACTTTAAAATTAATATTTTGAAAAATATATTTCCTTTGAAGCATTCAGCTTTTAACATATTTTTTTAACAAAAAGGACTAAAATAATACAATATATATATTTCTATTTTACAGGGCAGAACATATATATATATATATATATCAAGATCCATTGCATCTCTAATAGAAACAGAGAACAAATAATATAAACTTCGTACTTTTGCACATAAACACTCATAATATCTGTAATCAAATTGTTATCAGGTGCTAAAACACAAATAATTATTAAACTGAAAAAGTGAACACAGTAAAAGAGCATAATTAAAATCAAACAAATGGAATTGCAATAATCAAAACTAAACACAAACATAATTAACCGTAAATAAATCGCAAAACTGTGCTTAAAGTTTAGACTGATTCTTTTTAGTTAAGATATATTAATTTTTATGCTTTTAAAAGTACATCGTGAATTATAAAATTAAGAACAATATGAAATACAATATACTAAACATTCTGAAGTACAAACACAATATGTAATACCAAATTACCAAATTTCAGAAAGTAAATAATCGCAAGTTAGCAAGACACACACGGGTTTCAACGGTAAAGAGTTTCAACGGTAATCCGTATACTGGGAATTAACCCAGTAAAAAAAGGATTAATGAAAAAAGAAAACAAAAATAACACCAAAGTGTACGCAGAAAAAATTATCAGTTTTTAAAGCCCTTTCCAAATTCCCGTCAATAAATCCCCGTCAATTTTCATTCCCGTCGCTGCCGACAGATTGCTGCACCATACTGGAGATGGGTGATTTGATTTCTCAGCGGTGGAGTGCTTTTAGAATTAAAATACCTGTAAAACTATTAAAGTAACAGAATAACTGTAAGCAGAAAAAATTATCAGTTTTCAAAGCTCTTTCCAAATATGTAACATTTATGTACTTTCATGATAAGAAAATGCATCGATTTTGACATTTCAAATATGGCGGCTGTGAGGCTCTTCTATTTTCTGGACTTACCCTTCAAAAATTGTTGGTATTTATTAATTAAAAATTAACGATAATAAAATTTAAAATTCGGGCTTCGAGGTGCACATGTTCAGACTCTTCACTACCCGTGTGCCAAATGTCACGGCTGTAAGTTTCACAGATTCGCCTGGGGGCCGCACACACACACACACACGCAAAAATTCTCTTTTATTAATAAGATGAAAAATTGGAACAAATCCAATCAAATTTGTATGGGTTTGTATAAAAATAATTGATTCGTTATATGGGTTTTCGCTTTACGGCCAACTTTCCCAGAACGTATCTAGGCCGTAAAGCGCGGTATGCGTGTATTACTTTAGATAACCGATGGAGTTAAGAATTTCTAGTTGTTTTTATTTTCCTCTATAGAACTATTTTACAATATATAAATCACATGTACCATGTATTGCGAATCACACGCTCATTTGAATTTTTGTAAATAATTCTAATTGTAGAAAGCGCACGCGCACTCTCTCTCTCTCTCTCACACACACACACACACACACACACACACACATATATATATATATATATAGGTATATATATATATATATATATATACATATATATATATATATTATGGTATCGCGGCCCACAGCAATTAAAACTTGATGAAACCAAGTCAAAAAAACGAAACTGATTCAAAAACTGGAAACTGAGACTTGCTTACAGTATTTACAAAAGGCTTTATTAAACCTTGAAATATTTACAAGAAAATATATTGTACATAAATTCACTGGCTTACCAGAGCCAAAATCAGTTTACACCACGGTCTCTGCTTCAAAAGCAGAGCAACCCCGTGTATCTCTCGAAAGAATAAAACAGGCCTCAGCCTTCACAAAAAACGACCGCACTCCAGCGGCGTCGGTGTAGCAAGTCCCCCGAGACAAAAGGCAACCGCTTTTTATCACCTCCTCCCGGTTCTTTCTCGAGAGTCCTTGAATCTTCCAGAAATGATTAATACCCCTCATTTCCGGGTCCGTTGTGTCACTTCTGCTCGTGCCGTCCTCGGACCGTCATCCTTCACTGAGGCGATACTTAAGAACGCCCCTATTGTTCAGGAGAGTCCTACCCTCCATCGGCAGTTCATCACTCCTCTGTTTCCAAATTACTGGGCAGTCGCCATCGGGTCACGTTAACCTGCAACAGATGGGACTTTCTGGAACGGAAAAATGTCATTATTCGGTCTTTCCTTTAACGTTCCTTAAAAGTTCTTAGAAGAGCACATGTGGAGGGAAAACACTTAAGCCCACCGCTTGTGAAGAAAGGGGCTGCCGACGTGACAATATATATATATATATATATATATATATATATATAATATAATATATATTATGAAGAATCCATTGATTCTCACAATTTGTAAAACCCTCTCAATCAGTTCACGTCCCAACAGAAGACAACCGTGGAATCCGGAGGCAACGCAGCAGACAACAGAGCGGCAGAAGGAAGCGTCCCAGACAATGCAAGCCTGGAGGCGAGGCGACAGTATGTCTGAGATTTTGGGCATAAAGTTCAAAAGACATTAGTTTCGGTCGACCCCTTGATCGATGATGATCGGGGAAGATTAAGCGACTTAAAAAAATCAGCTGACGAAGGAAGTGAATTACCAATCGAACTTCTGAAAAGTGATGTCACTTTAAAGGCACCAATAAAAACACTTTTAAATATCGAGCGATCGCAGCGCTAGAATGACGAGTTGCGTCGCTGCGAACTAAAAAAAAGGTCAGTCAGCTTCTAGACCTGTATCTAGAAGGTCGCTACTCCGGCCTTGAAGCCGTAGCTTACGATTCTTTATAAGTCCTCGTGCGAGGCAAAGCTTTTCTCGACGCCCTATCGATTTGTTTCGAGGAGAAACTGTTCTAGCTATTGCAGTCAGCGTCTAGATCTGCATCAAAAATTTAGCTAGTCCGGCATGCAGCCGTGATTACGAGAGCCTAAGTCCTTTTCATAGGTAACGTTTTTTCGCATCCTGTCGTTCGCTCCCAAACGAAGCGAATTTGTTGAAATAATATACTAAGTCCTTGTGAGAGGCAAAGGTTTTCTCGACTCCATGTCGACTTGTTCCCAGAAGGAACTGTTATAGCTATTGTAGATAGCTTGTGGTTTTAGATCCCAGACGGATCTGTTGAATAAATTATCAGCTGTGTAAGAGACTTCGAGCAGAAGAAATTGCTGCGCGTCCTACTGAGCTTCCGTGTAAGAAGAAATAGACTCTAGTGTTTAGATTCGGAGTGCCTATAATATCGACTGACGATCTGCATTTGAACTTGTTTCCTGCACGTTATTTAGAGTGTATACTCTACAGTGTTGTAAATAATATTTCATCGAATTCATCAAACTGTAAATAAATCATTTCATTTAATATTACTTGATTGTATCGTCGTCTTTTCACGCTACCATTCGGCGAATTCTTTACAATATATATATGTATGTGTATATATATATATATATATATATATATATATATATATATATATATATATATATATATATATATATAAACATAGAGTGAGAGAGAGAGAGAGAAGGATGGATGGATGGATGGATGGATGGATGGATCAATAGAGTGACATGAAAACTCTAATTAAACGAAAGGACTAAAATAATCAAGTCATTTCGAGCTCTTTCATCAAGGGCCGAAGCCCGGTGATTAGTTTCGTTTACTTATCTAGTGGCTGTTCTGTTAGTGAATGAAATATATCTTTCTCGTGCATTTATCAACAGTCTTAGGTCTAACGGCTTATGATGCATTTTTTAAAATAAATATTTATGTATCTGTTCTCCGAAATCAAGTCACTAACATATTCTCAACCAAAGTTCTAATTAAGGTAATAAAATTAGCATGTTGAAAATACGCAAAATGTTGCTTGAAATACAGGGCAAAATTAGGAGATCTTTCATTCAATAGAAGTGGCTTCGTATGAAATCATAAGGAAATGCATCACACTTATATCCCATGCTAGCATACTCATTCCACCGCTACGGGGGTTTTAGAAGATGAAGCTATAGAATCTTAGGGAGTTACCCCTCTGGAAAACTTAATAAAAATCTATGCATATCAATCTGCAGTTGCATTGCTGAAATTATAGCCCCCTCAGTCGTTGGTCGTAGCATGTAATATGTTTGGTGATAAGGTGCAAAATTTTTGAGAAAATGTTCAAACTATTTATTTATTTTCGTTTTTGAAAATGTCCATAATGCATGGATTTCAGAAATTTAGGAGGTTATAACAGCAATCGTAATCTCTTAAAAATGAATAAATAAAAATAAGCAAAACACCTGATCGTATTTTTTGCTCATAAACTGGACATTAAAGTCCCTTTCCTGTTCATTTACGTGTTGGATTACTTAACAATGTAGTGCATAGTGGTATGAGAATGAGTGAGGTTTATTTGAATCTCAACAGCACCACTGGTGGGCAATTTGCTTAAGGAGTTGATGGTTACGATACTTCCACTCGATCCGCTTGGTCGGTCTTCAATTTTAAGCTCTGTTAAATCTGTCGATTTTCACATCCAGTTTACTTTTGAAGCTGTTTTCAAATACAAACTCGCCCTCTTGGATGTTTTGGTTTGTAAATGTAATCCTAGTTTCAACACTACAATGTTCAGAACAACTCTCAATACCCCTTCAAGCCTGCTCCCGAGAAAACCAAAACTCCCTCTTTCTACGTTTACATTTACTCTCTGATCCCATTTCGCTTTAATTTTCGAAAGTCTTTAGCTATCAGTAGAGGCTTCAAATCTTCGGCCATTAATTCAGTTCATATTTGATTGATTAGTTTGGTCACTGATTCAGTCAAATTCAGTTCATCCCCAGTGAAGTCAGCTTTCTACCCTCCCAATCTTATGACATGCCCATTTTACCCACCCAATATAAATCGTGTCTCACTGTAATATTAGAGGTATATCCGTCAATAAACTTCTTTACGGAGAACTCCTAAGGGCCTGTTCACATAGAATCCGCCAGTGTTAGCGCTCAAATTTTTAACTAATCATATACCAATCTTTGATCCATTTAACCAATCAGCGCCAATGAAATCTTTAACACTGACGTTGACGGATTGTATGTGAACACACCATTACTCTTCTTACGTCAATAAAGCATACTTTGCGTTGATTGTATTATTCATGCTAGTTGGACTAAACATGCCCTTGACACACACATTACAGAGCATCCGAGGTATGTTAAAAATTAAGAAATATCTAAATCTATGATTGCTCAACCGTCCACAAGTTCAAATTTTCAGACGCTAAAACTTGTTAACTCTGTAACTGAATTAAATTTTCAAGACAACTTGGCTATCTACACTAACAAAATCCTCAATTTCAGCCAATGACATGTCGATTCTATCAGCCACCTGGGATAATATTTATTCTGGTTAGTGGCCCAAACGTCACTAGACCATTCTAGAATATAACAACTTTTTAACAGTTATTTTTTTTATATATTTTGTTTCAGATTATTCCTCTGTAATCCTTGGGAAATGATTATGGAGAAATTCACGTCAGAGCAACGAGTCAAAATAATCGATTTTTATACAGAAAATAAGCGACCAATTGTGCTAACCCAAAGATCCTCTATTCGTTATTTTTGGGGTCCGAAAACCGCCATCCAAACATGCGATACTCAACTTATTCCGGCGGTTTCAAGAACTGGGGACTGGGAGTGCTAGGAGGCCACGTTCAGGGAGGACAATATTCAGCGTGTACGGAGGAGCAATGAAGAAGAGCGTTCAACATCAACCGGACGGTGGTTAGCATAGCCCCCAAAGCTCACTACAGAGGATTCAAAGGATGCTGAATTCATTCCCGTATGAGGTGCAGCTAGTGTAGGAGCTGAAGTCAGCAGATTATCGGGTAACGGGGTAAAAATTAAAGACCAACTTCCGTGAAGAAATTGAAAGAACAAGCCAAGAAACATTACGAAACGTGAAGGAGCCCTCCTTAGGTCGAGACTACGGTAGGAGCGACAAGCGACGACCAAGTGAATTCGTTTAGGCTTTGCTGCCTAGAAGTGGCTACGGTGGGAGAGTTTGCTGATTCGGCATTCGCGGAAATCCAGAGCGATCGCTCATCGCTCGACCCTGATAAATATTTTCGCCCGTCGCTTGGTCGATGTTGAACGCCCCCCTTCACTCTTCAGTCATTAATTTAGTTTTTAAATACAGAAAAAAAAATTATCTGATGAAGATTGTGAAAATTTAATTTCTTTAGTGCAAGGATATCCATCTCTATGGATTGATAGAGATAACGATTTTAAAAATACAAATAAAAATAAGAAGCTGTGGGATGAAATAGCATCTTTTATGGACATCTCCGGTAAGTATAAATAATTTGTTTGAATTAAAACATATATAATATTACAGCAAATTATTTTGAATAGAATTAAGAACAATTTTTATTTTAATTCAAGCTTACATAATCAAGAAATGTTATTTTGATTTAAAAAACTCACAAATTTCTCTCGTATAGCTTTAGCTAAAGATGTTGAGTTTCTGAATTTACCTGGAGTTACTTCTTGAACGGAGTGATGAGGATAATGTTCCGTTTGATTCGTGATGTTTCTATAATGAGGTCTCTCAAACCATCTTCCACCCGAACAATGTTGTGAAGTACACAGCCAGCCAGTACTAAAGTAGCTGCTTTGTCGGTGGTAGTTATTTCCATGTCTTTTAATAATAAAACTCCATTTAGCACAAAGTATTCCGACAGCGCATTCAATTGTCCTTCTGGCAATTCCTCTTGCATGAACGATAATTCCTAAAGGTGATTCATACTGGAATAACTTCACTATCATTTGATTTTTTCATACATATTTTTTTTGTAATAAAAAACTTGTATCTTACATTACTTCTTATTCTTATTCAATGTGTTTTATTATCAATAAAATTGTAATTAAAATGTACACCCCGTTTTATTTTCACCTTTTTTATATCATTTTTAAAAAGTGTTAACTAAACAATTTACTTCACATTCCTTATATTAAGTTACTTACCTTAGGGTAACTACCAGACGTTGTTCAGCAGAAACTTGTCTCTTTAGACTGAAACTTTTTTTTTCCCCAAATGTTATTTCAGTGTAGCCAAAATGAAATTAAATGTTCCAATCCACATTCTGAAATATTAAAATATCGTCCAGGATCTTCCTTGAGCATAGGAAACAGTTGGTTATTAACACAGCGGCGGTCACCGAAAGATGAAGAGGGGGAGGGGAGGGGTTTAATATTTAAACATGAAAATATTAATGCGAAATAAATTGTTTATACATAAATTCAAATTTTAATTTAAACAAAATCTTAAAATTGATATTTAATGCAATATTTGACATTGCAAACCTGCAGCCAACTCGTTGCAATGTGACACTTAACCTTTTCCTTACGGGGTGGGATAGCATGTATCCCAAGAATACGGGTCTATGAATGAATGAATATATATGTATATGTATATGTATATATATATATATATATATATATATATATATATATATATATATATATATATATATATATTTACATATATATATATATATATATATATATACATATATATACATATATATATATATATATATATATATATATATATATAATATATATATATATATATATATATATATATATATACGGTGGAATCTCGATCCATCGTTTTCGGATCCATCGTTTTTCCGTATGTGTCGTTCATTTTATCCAGCCCCAACGATCATATTGCTTTGTTATGTTTCCGCATCTATCGTTTTCCCTGCATTTATCGTTAATTTCAATCGGTCCCTTGAAAAACGATCGATCGAGATTCCACTGTATACATACACACACACACACGTATATATATATATATATATATATACAAAACTCCTTAATGGCCGTTCTTACAAAGAGAAGGTATGAAAATTCCCGTTCTAAAGAGGAATGTGCCCCGTAAGCTAAAGATTAAGTCGAATTCCCAGTTCTGAGGCAATGGTCCAATTGAGTGTCAGTGAGGCTTGATCGGTACTTTGATTTTAAGTATTTCATATTCGGAAAAAAATTCACAAGTGTTTGTCGACGCGGAGAGAGAGTTCAATTTCAGAGCACATTTTCTCAACCATGGGAAGCTATTTCCATTTACTAAATTCCAGAATTTTTCTTCGCTATGATGTAATTTTAATTCAAGTACACTGCTGGCCACTGTAAATGCAACACCCTGAAGGAAACATGCAAATAACATGAAATTTACAACATGCATTAGCGGAGGTGAGATATGCAAATGATTAGAATTTCAGCGCAGACGCACATCAAGCGCGCCTGTGGCGCCACTTCAAAGCACTATTTAAAGCTTGGAGATTTCGACCATTTCAAGTTCGGCAGTTGTGTTTTTCTTGTGGTTTTTTCAAAAAATCGATCAATTATGCCTCGTCGAAAACAGCGATCATCTTTTGATCAAGTATCCGAGTTCGACAGAGGAAGGATAGTGGCCTACCGAGATTGTGGATTATCTTTCAGAGAAATCGGTAGTCGTGTTGGACGAAACCAAACAACTGTAATGCGGATATGTGATCGTTGGATGCAGGAGGGTACGACGGACCGGCGTGTTCGATCGCATCCACCTCAGCGCACCACTTCATGTGATGACAGGCAAATTGTGCGCATGATAGTGACGGATCGCTCAGTCACATCACGAACCATAGCACAGCACATGCAGTCTGTAACGCATCATCCAGTGTCTGCGCGTACCATTCGACGCCGTTTACAGCAGAGTGGTCTTCCGCAAGAAGTCCATTGCTTTGTCTACCCTTGACGCAGAACCACAGACGTCTCCGCCGCCAATGGTGCGATGACAGAAGGATGTGGACGGCAGAATGGAAGGAAATTGTCTTTACTGACGAGTCACGCTTCTGTCTGCAACACCACGATGGTCGCATTCGAGTCTGGAGACACCGTGAAGAGAGGATGCTGAACAGCTGCGTTATGCACCGCCACACTGGTCCTGCACCGGGTATTATGGTATGGGGCGGTATTGGATATCACTCTCGCACACCTCTAGTACGCATTGTCGGTACTTTAAACAGCCAGCGCTATATCTCCGAGGTGTTGGAGCCAGTTGTCCTTCCTTACCTTCAGGGCTTGCCCACAGCCATATTTCAACAGGATAATGCGCGACAACACGTGGCACGCATTATCCAACGGTTCTTCGTCAATTGCCAGATTGAATTGCTTCCCTGGCCGCCTCGCTCTCCGGATCTTTCGCCGATAGAAAGCATGTGGTCCATGGTTGCTCTACGAGTGACCCAGATTCCATCCCCAGCTGCCACAGCAGATCAACTTTGGCAACGTGTGGAAGCTGCTTGGTCTGTTGTACCCCAAGAACAACTCATCCAAAGTCTCTTTGAATCAATGCCGAGGCGTGTGGCAGCGGTGATCTCCAACAATGGCGGCTGCTCTGGCTACTGATTTTGGCAGGAACCACACTTCACAGATGTCTATAAATTTAATCATTTGATACTTGGTCAACATGTTATCTACAAAATAAATTTTGTTGTGATATCTCTTGTCTTTCTTGGTGTTGCAATTTGGGTGGCCAGCAGTGTAATTTCTTATAATTTCCGATTCTCAGTCCTCCGTATTGGAAATATCAAAATATGTTGCGGTTTTATGAGTCACATCGTCCTCTGTATGAGAGAAAGGATTAAAAAAAGTCAAGAATGCCTCCACTTCGTAGAATTCTTCAAATCTGGTATTAAATTCTTCCAATAAGGAATCAAAATGTTTGGCAAACTGATAGGTGGTAGCATTTCCATCATAATAATTTTCTATCACCATTTTTAAATTTGGGAAACGTGATAAATTATCTTTCACCATATGCGATTTCCAGAGTGTCAATTTAGCTTTAAATGCATTTATCGTACTTGTCATAGAAGCAATATGATGATTTCTGCTCTGTAGTTTCAAATTCAGTTCCTTCAGTTTACAGTTGAATCAGCTAGAAAGCCTAGCTCAATTAACCACAGTTTTTGCTCTAATTCTAAACAAAAATTCTAAACAAATTTCCTTTCTGGATAATAGAAATTCTTTCACCTGTGGTAATAAATTTAAAAACCGCTCAAGTACCTTTCCTCTACAGATCTCTCTCAAATATCTAAACTCAAATAATCAATAATATCTAAAATCAAATTTCTAAACTCAAATACCGAAAATTTAGATATTTGAACGGTGGGCACTTTAAAATTATTTCCCGACCACTAAGGTGCCCGCGGGCACCGCGTTGTCGACCCCTGATGTAGACACTTCGGTTTGGCGAACGGGGAGTTCTCATTATTCCCCTATTCTTATCAAAGAGTTTGATGAACTTCGCCCTTGGGAGTTGTTTAGAAAGACAATCACACCTAATGCTTAAAAAGAACCATAATTATAAGTTCAAAACTAACTGGCAATGTGAATTTCTTACAGTGAAGCTGGGAGGTTTTGTTTAGTTTCATGAAAGTAGCAAATACAGTATCCGGAACTTTAATATTTTCTGAAAAGCATAAAAATATATAGATAAATTCCTATTCACATGTTCTTTGAAAATCCAACACGTTTCTTGTGTGACAGAGGATTCTAGCGTGCGTTGTCACATCAGAATTTCCATTCACGTTTCAGATCTAACCCTTATTTCACTTAATGATGATTAAATGTCACAGTTTTATTGTTTCAAATAGTTACCAATTATAAAATGCCAAAGCAATTAAATTTGAGAGAGAAAATATTTCACCCATCCATTAATATCGTGAAATTCTGTAACTGATTTACTCCGGAGGCATATTGCGTCTACTACCCGAATTCCATGACTTTCAGAGACCAAAAGAAGAAAAGTGTTTTACCGCCATCTAGTGATGGAGAGCTTAAGTATTTGTTCATTTCAAAATATAATACAAATACAAAGTTAGCAAAAAATTTCAGTTACTTAAACCATGCTCTCTACAAACTTTTTAATCTTGTTAAAAGCCTCCATAATTGGCCAACACATTTTTGTAATCTACATTGATATTGCATTATTTTAACAGTAAATTAATAAAATGTAATGAAAAATTTAAAATTTAATAGCTTAAAAAATGTTTTAGATATTTTAAAATATTTTATTCGTCTCATAACTTACTTCCAAACTCTTAAATAGCGAATTATTCAATTTTTACATAAGTAAATGCAGCGTAGTACATATACAAATCAATAAATTTGTGACGAACAGATAGAAATACATGTTTGTGATAAATCTATTTGTGCATGCTAGAGTTAATGCTCTAGTTGCAAAAATGTTACATGTTGTTGTGTATCGCTTTATAAATTAAATATTATAAATTAAATATACAGAGAATCAAATACGGTTATAATATTTTTCTCTACCCATTGTTTAAGTTTGATGAGTGTCATTAGATTAATTTTCGCGCGGATTAATTGTGGTAGCATTCATGAAAGTTGAGCAAATTGTAAATCATGTTTTTGTACGATAAATGTAACATAGAGTTATTTAAATTGTTTTAATATTTGATTGACTGACAATTTTCAATTTATTTTAATTCTTTTTCATGTTCATTGACTGACTCAAGGTAAAGTTTTTTTTTTTTTTAAATTAAGCTTTGTTTAGTCTTTTTATTTATTTACCCTCTTATAATTTTTAAGTTTTTATACACTTAAATTTCCTTTTATATATATATATATATTTTAAATTATCGCGTACTTAAAACACAGAAGTGCTTCACGAAAAGCTTAAACAAAATAGCACTAAGAGTTTATTCAGTTTCATTTAAGAAAACAGACACATTTTGCTCACTTTTTCGAGAGAAATGTACTGATAAGTGGACCCCTGGGGCTTACTAGGTCCCGTATGTGAGGGGAGTCGTGAGCCCTGGAGATGCGTTCGGCCAATAAGAGCAGAGATGATGAAATCGAAGGGGGCCCCGAAGATTGGACTAAAAATATATTATAAAAAGGATGAACACGAAAAATAAAGGGACTTTCTGGCTGACTCTCTATCTGATCCTCACTCTTGCTACAGTGCCATCCGGAAACTGATTATGAAGATTTGAACAAAGACCCTGGAGCTGGAGTAGTGACTCTCCCGATGTACTAAGACGGTTGAACATGGAAGTGGCCTCGAGGCTATTAAGCTATCCCCTGAAATAAGTTTCTTTTTTAATTTTTTAGCCATGGAATAATTTAATATTTTTTGCTATTTAAGTTTTTTTTGTCAGTCAATCACTTCTTTTTATTGTGGCCCTTTTTTTCTCTTATCGATGTTCAAGGTGATTCTTAATGATTTCTATACGAGAGATATTATCTATGTTATTATAATTACAAGTAGAATGAGGTTGTTATTAAATAGTATTTGTAAGATGAATTTATAATGAAGATGTTCAAGTGAACTCTTAATAATTTTAATATGAGGGATATTATTTAATGCTATAATTATTACAAGTAGAATGAGTCATTGTATGTTTTTGTATGTTGAATTCATTATGAAGTTAAAGCAATGGGGGAAAATCTTTACTAAATTCTATTGTTTTAAGTAAAATGAAAGGAATTTTATTAATTTGTGTTAAAAGAAATGAATAAAATTTTTAATTTGTTCCCTCAGTTAAAATTGTGTCTGTCATGTTTTGTGAGTAATCATTTGTGAATTTCTGTTAGCCATAGAATCTAGGTTATTGTTTTAGTTTGGAGAATTAATACACAACGCAAAGCTCACCACTATACGATTAAATCAAATGAAATGTGTAACTAAGAGAAATTAATTACTCATCCGGTTTTAATAATAAGAAATAAGTTAAAATAATTAATACTCTTTGTTTTAAATAAATAATAAGTAACAAAAGTTTAAATACAACAATGTATCCGGGGGATCCCAAGAGCGCAAGTTACCATCGACGCAGAATAGAGGCAAATATTCTGGGATTTTTTTTTAAAGCAGGCGTAATACAGGGTCATCGAAAAAGGTTGGACACATTTCGAAAGCTCATAATTCTAAAATAAATTGAGCAAACACAATATTATTTTCAAACAACTTGGCAAGTGTCCAAGATCTCTAAATGTAACTGGTACGCAACCATGACGTTGAACGTTGCTCAGAATCGATACGAGGTGGAAGAGGTCTTCGTTCGGCTTTCCGTCGGTGCAATGGCGACCGTTCAGGAGAAAGCTCAAGCGGGGGTTGTTAGCGATAAATACGACGGTAATTTTGCTGAACTGTTTTAACAGATTTGTACTCCGCTAACCACAACGTACATTGAGCTTTTTCCAGAACGGCCGCCATTGCACTGACGGAAAGCCGAACGAAGACCTCAAATGACCCCTTGTATCGCTTCTGAGCGACGTTCAACGTCACGGTTACGTACCAATTACATTTAGAAATCTTGGACACTTGCCAAGTTGTTTGAAAGAATATTATTGCGTTTGCTCAATTTATTTTAGAATTATGAGCTTTCGAAATGTGTCCAACATTTTTCAATGACCCTGTATTTAGCGCTTCATATTCTCTTTTATTATTTTGTGTAGTATAAGGATTTGAAGTTTATTCTTGATACGGATTTGTTACGTAATTTTTAAAATAAAATAAAATAAAATAATATAAACAATTCAACATTATATTTTTTCGTGCAAACAAAAAAATTAATAAGCGGACATAGACTGCTGTAATGACTTCACGCTCCTTTCCCACGCGGGATTCCTGAAACAGCTAACGGGCAGACGTCCATTATCAATCTACAGTATTCATCGGTGACAGTCGCTTTGTCAACAAATTGTGGCAGATGCCGCGTCGCCCGTTGGACACTTAGGAGGCAGTCACCTTTAGAAATCCCCTTGCTTGCAGACAAAACCAGTCCAGAGGATAATCACTTAGACATTTAGCGAGAGACGCGGGATGGTTTGAAGACGGTTCTTGAAAGGGTTCAAAGGGAGCACGCTTTCGACCACCCACAGAGATGGGCGAGGATATAGACTCACCACCTAAGAGCTGAAGAGACAGTTGACAATTTTTCTTGAGATGTGTGAGGCAATTTGCTGCGAACGCCGAGACGGACGCATGCCCGAGATCGAGAATCGGGCCATTTTCCCCATGATGACATCCTGAACCCACGAGTTCTTTTGTAAATACTATTTAATTTTAAACTTTGTAAATTAGCCTATATTTATTCTAGAATGCCAATAAAGCATTATGTAAATATTAAAGGCTGTCAGTCTTGTTTTTAGGCTAAGTCCTTACACTGCCAAACAAATTAACTTAAAACCTGCACTAGCGTTGAAAACTTATAACTTTTCAATAAAAGATTGCGCAGTTGCAACAAATCCACATATTGAAAAAGGACAAATATAACTAAAAATAAATAATCCAACAGAGCTAGATAATTATAGGAAGAATGTAGACCAAAAAACAAACAGAAAACAAGCACTTAGGGCTCCACGCACCAAAGGCAAGATTCTGTTGTAGTGCCGGAACAGAACCAGAAATCGAGGTAACCGACTGGTCTCGTCATCAGGGAGCCTAACCAAATCAGTTACCTCAAGAGGAGCTTTCTGAATAGGATGCAGGTATAACCAAAAGACATCCCAAGGCCCCGAGATCCCCATTGAAATAGATAGTCAAAAGAAAATGAAAAGACACGGGCAACTTGCACTAAGGGCTCAACGCACCATATATGCAAGTGCACATACAATCCTAATGTAAAGATTAAAGCAAAGATGCTCACATACCCTAAAACAGTGAGTGACGGTTATGGTGAAACAGCAGCCAATTTTTACCCTAGTAGTTACGTCACTGTAGTAAAACCATAGCGCCACACCCAAATGAAGTTTTAAAAAAAAGTATGAAACAGAAACCCTATCCTAAACGTCTTTAAAATATACCCGAGTCTAAATGCCATTTTTTTTAAACTTTTAAATTGCCGAAATTATTAGGAAGATTGGTCTTACGTAGGTTTTCCTCGAAAATGCCACATGCCTCCAAAAAATCTTCAGCGTTATTACAAATGTTTTTTATTATGTTTTTAATTTTTTAAATTCTGTCTATAATTTTTAAAACTTATTGAGTGTACTGTGGATTGTAATTTATTGTTCTGTTTAAGTGACTTTGTACAATTTATGACTATTATTTTACTAAATTGCCTATGGACAGTGGGCTTTTGGATTCATCGACGTATAATTTTAAAAGTTTGTGGTTTGTTTATAAATTATTAAGTTAATTGAGGTTGCAACATACAGAATAATATTTAATTTAGTTTAATTTTACAACGTAAGATTATTCAAAAATGGTTTTTAAAATATCTGAAAGTAATAAATAAAAATTAATTATTAACAATTAACAGAATATATATTTATATATACAAATTTATTTTAATTAAATTCTGTTAAAAAATACCATGCATTTATATATGTATTGTAGGTAGTTAGAGATGTCAAAAAAACTAAGTGGTGCTCAGTTTAGAAAAATAAGAATATAATAGTAAGAAACTGAAAAGGAAGTTTTAATGAAAGTTGCTAAAATATGAACATTTTTTAAAACGGTTGATTCAAATAATGCACTCGGTTGTAGTTCTAATGAAAACAAATAACAAGCTCAAGGCAGTAAGTAACTCTCCAGACAAAACAGATACAGATATTACGAATATTTCTTCGCCTGAAACAATTCAAGCAGAAAATGTAGTTCTTCCACAACGCATTGATATAGAAATCATCTGACGAAGGAAAATTTTCGAAGCTCTAACTACTAAACAGAAACGTAAAGTTATTAGTCTTGGTCCCTATCAACTTAGGGAGCATTTCCCTAAAGATTCAGCTGGTCGCAATGTAAACAGAGGCGTCAACGAGGAGTATTACTATAAATATAACGGACATATTAAAAATTAAAAGACAATGGTTGTGTTATCCAACAGGAAGAAATATTTGGTACTGTCAACCGTGCTGGCTCTTTGATACGCCAAACTGCGATTTAGCTTTCGTAAGAGGAACATCTCTGCCTGGGCGCAATTAACAAGAAATTTTGGAAACCACGAAGAATCAAATCACCATGGAATTTCTCGCAATGTTTACTATCGATGGGAAAGTGGTTCAACTATATATATTGTTAGTCAGCAAGAAATTAAAAATGCGGTAAATTATTGGCGCCCAGTGTTGCGACGTATTGTAGATGTAATTATCACACTTGCTTTAATTAATTGACCTTTCCGAGCCCATATGATTACAGATCTTAAAAATGTAGAAACTTCGAAAGGAAATTTTCTAGAAATAATTAAATTACTTTCTCGCTATGATGGTTTTTAGCAGATCTATCAAAGAAACCCAAGGGCAGTAACAATTACTTGAGTCCGGATATAAAAAATGAATTAATTAATTTGATTGCACGTGAAATTAATATCCAAATTAAAAGTGAAATAGAAGAGGCTGCTTTCATAACAATAAATAACAGATACAACGCAAGATTTATCAAAAGTCGATCAGCTAAGTACTGTATTCCGTTATGTTACAATAAAAAAGATAAAAATGAGAAACAAATCGAGCTCCAAATAATAGAAATGTTTTGTGGATTTACTCAGGTTACTGATTAGCATCACAAGAATTAGAAACAACATCTTTAAAAACTATTGAAAATTTTCCTGAGCTATCAAATTTGGGGATTTCAAGGTTGCGATGGGCCTGCGAATATGAGCGGTGCCTCCTCAGGGTTACAATCAAGGATTAGACATCAAAACCTCGCAAGATTTGTGCACTGTTTTCTCCTAATTTGAATTTAGTGATCAACGACAGTATCACCAATGTACAGGAGGTCAGGCAGATTTAGGAACAGCTAGAAAAAATTGACTTTTTTACAGTTCTGTCAGGGAATTTCGGAAACGAATCAAACCAACTTAGCAAACACATTTAAAAAAAATTTATCCAACATAATGGCCATCCCGTGTTCAGGCTCTTGATGCGCTACGTTCTCGTTATTTCGATGAAATTAAAATATTGACACATTTATCATTGAATGGAAAAAATGATGACGAACAACGTGAAGCTAAAAATTTTATTAATTACTATGAACAATTTTTAACAATTATTTTGATAATTGTACAAAGTAAAATATACTCGAACTTATTAATACACTCTCGAAAATGCTGCAAGGTATATACTCATGAAGATATAGAGAAATCCGTTGCGATGCTTTCATCACTCCTAACCCAATTCCAGAACTTATGGAATAATTGGGAGTTTGTTAAAAAATGAAACCCTTGAGTTATCAGCTCTATGGAATATTGAACCTGGTTTTCCCCAAAGAAGATTGCGTCCTGTGAAAAATTTTTTTGTAGATGAACGCATTGAACAATGAACGATGCTTCAAAGTCGAGGTGTTTTATAAAGTAATGGATTTAATAATTAATCAATTGACTATTAGATTTGAATTTGTTTGACAATTATGTACACTTTTTAAATGTTTATCACTTGCATATATCGTTGCATCACCTGATGAAAGTATTCTGGTAGAATCAGAATTCTTACAATTGGCATATTTTCCCGGTATTTCACCAAGTGTGGGACCTCAACTGCTTCAATTTAAAATGTGCTTTTATATTCAATTAAAACATTTACTTCTATACGCGAAATTTCTAAACTACTTTTAATTCACACCGCAGCCTCAAGTAGCTCCTCTGACATCATTACAGCATGCATTATTTTTTAACTTGACCGGTGACGACAACGACAGCAGAACGAAGATTTTCAAAACTAAACTTAATCAAAAGATATTTATGAAGCATCATGTCACAACACCGTCTTAGCTCTTTGACCACCATATCAATTGAAAAAACAATAGCTTTTCAACTTGATCTGGAGAACGGGATTGACCGATTTGCAAATGAAAAAGGTGAGAAAACAACTACTTTGAAATTTTTTTTATGGGGAAACTAAGCATGCATAAGTACATTTTGTCAATACAGTTTATAAAATATGTAGTAAATATTAGTGGGCACTACGTGCTTAAAGAATTATAATTTGTTTTATTATTATATTTATATTTATTAAATTGAATATCTTATTGTTGAAATGTCTTGAATTTCAAATAAATTGTTATTAAGTAAGGTTTTAAATCGAAATAAGAAGATTAGATACAAGACAAATATCGCCAGAACTCTTCCGAGAACTTCCAGGTGGGCGTACCGATTTTACTTGCTTCAGGGCGCTGAATATGTAACTACGCCACTGATTGGCAGTATTCTGGATCCTAGACTGGGGTCAAGTCTAAACAAACCATGGGTGTCCAAACTTTTGAATAACCAGGGCCGCATATGTAATATATAATATACTCATGAATATAAGTAACAAAACTTCCTTTAAGCTTTTAAAATTCTTTACTATAACATTAAAAAATGAAGGCAACGTAAACTGAGTGTGATATTTGACCTTGTTTTTTTTTAAACTAATGCATTAAAGTCTAGTTCGATGAAAGTGGTTGCAATTCTTAAGATTAGTGAGTTCTTAAGATGCTCTCAGATAGTTTTGATCTAACTATCTTCAAATGGCACGCTTTTTATTTCCGATGTGCGAAAAAAAAAGGGCTAAAAATCTGCTACAATTCAAAAGTTTTTATTTATTTATTTATTTATTTATTTTTTTACAGGTTGTAGCGAACTGAGGTTCGTAGTGTCAACCAGAAGATGATTTAAACACACCAGGTATACATCACTCATTACATAAACAAAACAAATGCAATTTATTAATCAAATTGATGATGATGAGATATGTACACTGCACAGATGTAAGATGAACTTCGTAACGTAGGTAATCACACTCGATTTTATCGGCGTGGGGCGGAGTAAGAACACAGAAGTCCGCTAGGCTAGCAGAACTGGCTCTGCTTCAATGATGAAGAAACGGCACTTCTCCTGACGGGAAAGGGCTCCCCAATAATATCAACGGCGGTGATCACTGCACGCACCCGGTAGCGATGAAATTATTAAATTTAGGAGAAAGGACTCCTCACTGGAAAATAAGGTAGCAAAGGCTCCTTCCACGAAGACTGGTCTCCGACAAATTAGTGGAGTATGTTTACTCCTGCAGGAACTAGATCGTCGCTGCAAAACAGTCACAAGGGACTCTGAACCGATAAGGGCGGCAAACCCGGCTGCTCTTAGAACTGGATCCGCTACGTGTCAGGAACTAAAAAGACGCAAGCCTCGACTGAGGGGTCCATTCTCTTTTTATAGAAGACCTCCACCGGATATTGCATCACTCTCCAGAAAGTCGAACGATCTAGAACAAGTGAGCAACGGAAATGGGTTTCCTGGGGCGATAATGAAATATTTTCCCCGGGTCTAAAGCGGCCGCCTTTTTAGTTTGTCCTCCAAGCCACTTCAAAGAGTCTCAAAAGGGCCGCTTCGGTAAAATGCGAAAGGCACGAGTCCTTTTGTTTAGGCACGCGACGCCTCCAGGATGCTGCTTAACAATTGATAGTTCATGAATGAAAGCACCTGGGGGGTCTCCTGTCATTTATAATAAATACCAGCGGCGTCACCCGGTGGCGATGACTAAATCAAGAAAAATGACCACGTCCCCTAAGGTCCTGTGGAACAAGTCTATCGGATGAACAAAAGGAAAATTGCTGTCAGCATATTGCCACCCAAGCCGTCGGAAATCTTTTGAAGTGTCTCAGGCCGAGATAGAAGAATTTCTTTTGTTAACGGAGAGGTTGAAATGCAATACTCTACATAACCCCCCTGCCGTTAAAGTTTTCAATGTGGTTGCATATTGAAAACCAACGTTTCGTGTGGGTGGTTCCCAATTCTGCTATCTAATGTACCAGTTCCAACAGTTTTTTTTTCTACTACACAAAAAAAAAATACACAATTCTAACAAGTACGTACACATGCACTAACTGGATTACTAAATACAAACACAAATAAATTCATGGTACTAACAATTAATTCTCTAGGTTACTACATTTACAAATCTAGGTAATTCGCGGACGTTTAAGGAATGTATCTGCTTAAAGCGTCAGCGTTTGTATTCTGTCTTCCCGGCTTGTGTTCTACCCGAAAACAAAATTGCTGCAACATAAGTTGCCACCGAAAAAGACGGCCATTTGAACTGGCATTCTTCTTGAGCCATACCAATGGGTTATGGTCGGTCACGATTTTGAATTCGCTTCCGTCCAGATAGTAGTGAAGTTTTTTTAACGCGAATATGATCGCCAAGCACTCTTTCTCTGTGGTGCTGTATTTCCTTTCGGGCTCAGAGAACTTCCTACTCAGGTACAGGATAGGATGTTCCTTATCACCTATTTGTTGGGCCAACACTACCCCGGCTCCCAGATCGGATGCGTCCGTTTGGACAATAAATGGAACAGTAAAATCAGGAGCTCGTAGCACAGGTGCTTTTATAAGAGCGTCTTTCAGAGTGGTGAACGCTGCCTCGCAAGCTTCGTCCCACACAACCGCCGCGCGTTTCTCCCGTCCCTTTAACGCATCGGTTAAGGGGGCCGCTATCATAGAATAATTTGGAATATAGTGCGCGTAATACCCAGTGAGACCCAGAAATGCCCGAATACTCGTCTTTGTCTCTGGCCGGGGAAATTCCCTAATGCATTTTACCTTTAATTCGGCGGGATTTCGATAACCTCCGCCGACCATGTGCCCCAAGTATTTTACATGGTTTTGGGCGAACCGACATTTCGATGATTTGATTGTGAGCTGCGCTTGCGCTACACGACTTAACACGATATCTAAATGCTTCAGATGCTCGTCCCAGGTCTTAGAAAATATCGCGATGTCGTCGATATATGGAACGGCATACTCCTCACACCCATTTAGGACGTCAGCCATGAGCTTACTGAAAAAGAAAGGTGCGTTTTTAAGCCCGAAAGGCATCCGCAAAGGCCTGAATGTCCCGAATGAGGTGACAAAAGCCGCAATGCGTTGGGCCCTTTCTGTCAAGGGGATTTGCCAATACCCCTTTGCAAGATCGAGTATTGTTATGAAATCAGATCCTGCAACTTGTTCAACCCTTTCCTCTATGTTGGGGAGGGGGTAATATTCGGTGCGAATTATTTCGTTCAACCTACGATAATCAATACAGGGTCTCGGTTCACGACCATCGGTTTCTACCAAAATGATAGGCGAGGTATAATCAGACTCACCTACTTATATCACTCCTAATTTTAACATTTTGTCAATCTCCAACTTCAAGATTTCGTTCTGTCGGTGTGACGTTTTGTATGGTCTAGACCTAACGACCTTATCCGAGATCAGCTCTATGTCATGCGTAACTTTCTCGGTTTTTCCTGGGTTATTAGAAAAAATATTTGCATGGCGACACAATAATTTCTTTAATTCCCTTTTTTGAGTGAGATTTAGACGAGCGTCAAGTTCGCTCTCGCGCACAATCTCCTCGTAATCGAAATCGGTAGCACCGGTTTCAAAAACGTGGATTGCGAAATCATCCTCAGTACCAATTTCGACTTTACCTTCATAAACCCAATTTATAGTTTCGGGACGCCTGATATAGGGCTTCAGCATATTAATATGGTAAATGCTGGATTTCTGTCTAGGCCCGGGAGTTTGCACTCGATAATTCGTCTCGGATATGCGAGCTTCAATTTTCGCTGGGCCTATCCACTTCGGCGCCATTTTGCTAGGTCGAGATAAAGAGAAAATCAGAACTAAATCTCCAACCTCGAAATGCCTTTTAACTGCGCTCTTATCATACGCTTCCTTACGCTTAGATTGTTCTTCACCCATTTTCTGAGCAGCTAATTCTCGCGCTCTTTTTAATCTATTCACTAGGGTAAGGACGTGCTCTGTCACGGGCCTCTCTTCCTCACAACCTCCCATCCAACCTTCGTACAATAAAACTTCGGGTGTTCGTAGGTTTTTTCCATACAACAGTTCGGCCGGTGAGAATCCCGTACTATTATGCGTTATAGTCCGAATCGCGAGGAGCGAGGCTGGTAAATGACGTTCCCAACTCTCCCCGTTTTCCAAACATAGGACCTTTAACAGTCTCTTAAGTGTTCGGTGGAATCTCTCTACAGGGTTGCTTTGTGGATGCCCCACTGAACTATGCGTCACTTTGATGCCGAATTTCTCAAAAAATTCGCACGTTAACTCGCTCGTAAACGACGTGCCATTGTCGCATTGCACCTCTTTCGGGAACCCGGTTCTACTGAATACCTGCAACAAAGCATCCGTGACAGATAATGACCTTAGGTTTTTCACGGGAATTGCTTCCGGGAACTTTGAAGCTAAACATATAGCGGTGATTAGGTACTTATTTCCATTCTCAGATTCGGGCAGAGGTCCGCAAGCGTCGATGTTTATTTTGACAAATGGCTCGCTAATTATAGGCGTTAATCGCATGGGGAATCTCTTAGTATCTTGAGCATTTCCTATGCGCTGACATGCGTCGCACGACCTCACGTATTCCTCCATTTCTTGGTAACATCGGGGCCAAAAAAACGATTTGGCTAGCCTCTGTTTCGATTTCGTCGCACCTAAATGAGCGTTTGTTTACTCATGGCATACTGCCAACAGTTTTTCCCTGAATACCTGTGGGACAACTAAAAGACTTCGTGTATCCCCAAAGTGGTCCCTCTGTTGTTTACACAATAACCCGTTTATCACTACATAACCCTTCTCGCCGGTTTGACTTGGACTTTCGACTTTTTTTAACAATGCGGCCAATTCTACACATTCCCGCTGTGCGTCTGCGAATTTCTCTGGGGAAACATTTAATAGACTCAACGCTGGGTCTTCGCGGTCGAGGGGGGGTAAAACTAACAATTTCGCCTGTTCCTCCCTTTCCAGTTGTGTCAAAACGATTGACTCCCCATCTGAGGGACTATTGTCCGAACGCTCTCGAAGAGAATCGTTTGACTGAAGTGTCTGTGTACAGCTCTCTTGACATTTGGAACGCGAGCGCGTTATTGCATTGATTTGCATGCTCTTAGAGTTTTGTTGACCCTGTCTTAGAAGAGCTGCCGTTTGATTTCCCAGTATGTATCTTTGTTGATTTGACCTGTCGCTAATGACACAGGCCTTTGTTGTTATATTTCCATACTGGGAGTTCAGAATTACGCGCGCTAGGGGCACGTTAATGGCACGAGTGTCTAACGGCTGAGTGAGCCAGACTGTTTCGCCGAGGTAGTCGTCGGGCGAAATAAATCTTTTACAAACCAGATCAATCGTACTACCCGTATCTCTAAGTATCTCACATACCTGGCCGTTCACAGTCCCTATACTCACATATGGTTTTAAGGGATCTGTGATTTCCAAATCGGCACCTATGGAGTTAACCTCTTCTTTTTTTGTTAATAACGGACACTGGGGCCTAATATGCCCGACCTCGTGGCAAAAATAGCACTTAATGTCTGTCACACGCCTTTTGTCGAACTCTTTATGGTTCCATTCTTTACGGCGGTTTTCTTTTGGGCGAGGGGAGCTCACCTTATCTAAATTTCGTTCGGGTTCGTGTTGTTCGGGGGGTTTTTCAACTTTCTCTCCCGTTTTTACAGCCCCAAACATTTTCCGTTGGTCGGGCGCGCGTCCCTCGAATTTCTTCGGTTGGTTGGGGGGCTTACCTGTTTTTCTGATAAGCTCAAACTGATCCGCGTCTTTGACCAAGGTTTCAGGGGACGTGTAATTCTCCCAATCCCTTATATTTTGCTCCCGGATTTCACTTCCCATTTTCCGTTTTAATTGGTCGACCAGAAAGAGATCTTTTAACGACTCAAAAGTTGTAACACCGAGACCCTCTATCCAACCTTCGAAATACGTCTTTATTTCGAAAAGATAATCTTTCCATAGGGTTCCTGGCTTACGCTGGTGTCTAACAAACTTCTGACGAAAAGCTTCAGGACTGAGCCTGAATCGCTCGAGAAGCACGCTCTTAACATGGGAATATTTTTGTGTGTCCTCGACTTTTTCCCGTAACACAATGGCCGCTACTGATAATGGTAACAGGCTAATTAAACTGCCTGACCATTCAGCTTCCGGTATTTTTAAATGCTGTGCCTGCCGTTCAAAAAGGCAAAGGTATAGACTTATATCAGTTT
This sequence comes from Dolomedes plantarius, assembly GCA_907164885.2. NCBI lineage: Eukaryota > Metazoa > Arthropoda > Arachnida > Araneae > Dolomedidae > Dolomedes > Dolomedes plantarius. The sequence continues at coordinate 104,435,078 of OU015501.1, forward strand.
CTTCAGGGTCGAATTTTTGCATTATGTGTCTTAATGAGTGTCCCGCAGGTCTCGGAGGACTAACAGACGGGCTTTCTTGGGGGGCTTCCCTACTCAGTCTTAATTTGGCTAGCTCAAACTCTCGCTCTTGTTGAGCTAACCTATCCTCCCGTTCTTGTTGAGCTAATTCATCTTCCCGTTTTTTCCGGGCTCGTTGCTCGTTTTCTATACGGGTCTCCATAATTTCAGCTAACAACCCTTCAGCCAATTTTACATTGTAATCTGCTGAACTTTCAATTTTTTTGATTATCTCAAGCTTCAGCATTCCCAAATCTACCTCACAACTCATTTCTATAGCGAGGTTAACTAAGTCCTCTTTCTTTGCACGAACAAGAGAACCCATGTTTGACAGAATACAAAGCTATTTCAATACTACACAGAATAATACACACTATTATAAACCCTGAGGTAGTAATTACATTAAAACCTGAACACAAAATGCAACTACACAACACAATCAATTAACGTACACATACAATGTATTAACAAAAATGAACTAAATTACTTTTAAAATTCCGCTTGCGATGTTACTATTTTAAGGTTCATAAAAGATAACTCACTTTGCTTTTAACATATCACAACAATACACAATGCAAAATAGTTAAACACAATGTAGTTACACTATTTCTTTTTGAGCACAGTTACATTCCTTAATTTCTGAGAACTAATTTAACACACTACTATTTCAATAACAATTCTACTTTACACAATAACACTAGTTCTTATTTTACCTCAACTTAAAAAAAATTTTAACACCTTTTAAGTTCAGATCAAGCTATTAATTACGGTTCTTAAATTCAACAATTTAATTCTCCTACTTCTGAGAAAACAACCAAAATATTATTTACTAAACTACTGTTGGATACCAGCACAAAAGAGAAACAGAATGGTACTCACAATTTGATGTGAAGACTGGCATCTAGTTGGCACTGCAGCAAGTTTATCAGATGGCACAAGAACGTCAAACGTTCTACTCTAATTCACAGGATACACACACCCGCAATAGCACTTTCACACAGTCTCAGTTCTGAAACACGCGCGAATGTCACTAAGGAAATTAACACTGCAGCAGTTTAGCAGATTTCACAAGAACGTCAGCCGCTCTACACTACTTCACAGGATACACACCAGCAATAGCACTTCCGCACAGTCACAGTTCTGAACACACGCGACTATCACTAAGGAAAACAAAATGTTCTTACTGTCGCTTTTTTTTTCGTCTAAACGCTGCCACCAAAATTATGAATGAATATATACCTTCTGTAGCGAACTGAGGTTCGTAGTGTCAACCAGAAGATGATTTAAACACACCAGGTATACATCACTCATTACATAAACAAAACAAATGCAATTTATTAATCAAATTGATGATGATGAGATATGTACACTGCACAGATGTAAGATGAACTTCGTAACGTAGGTAATCACACTCGATTTTATCGGCGTGGGGCGGAGTAAGAACACAGAAGTCCGCTAGGCTAGCAGAACTGGCTCTGCTTCAATGATGAAGAAACGGCACTTCTCCTGACGGGAAAGGGCTCCCCAATAATATCAACGGCGGTGATCACTGCACGCACCCGGTAGCGATGAAATTATTAAATTTAGGAGAAAGGACTCCTCACTGGAAAATAAGGTAGCAAAGGCTCCTTCCACGAAGACTGGTCTCCGACAAATTAGTGGAGTATGTTTACTCCTGCAGGAACTAGATCGTCGCTGCAAAACAGTCACAAGGGACTCTGAACCGATAAGGGCGGCAAACCCGGCTGCTCTTAGAACTGGATCCGCTACGTGTCAGGAACTAAAAAGACGCAAGCCTCGACTGAGGGGTCCATTCTCTTTTTATAGAAGACCTCCACCGGATATTGCATCACTCTCCAGAAAGTCGAACGATCTAGAACAAGTGAGCAACGGAAATGGGTTTCCTGGGGCGATAATGAAATATTTTCCCCGGGTCTAAAGCGGCCGCCTTTTTAGTTTGTCCTCCAAGCCACTTCAAAGAGTCTCAAAAGGGCCGCTTCGGTAAAATGCGAAAGGCACGAGTCCTTTTGTTTAGGCACGCGACGCCTCCAAGATGCTGCTTAACAATTGATAGTTCATGAATGAAAGCACCTGGGGGGTCTCCTGTCATTTATAATAAATACCAGCGGCGTCACCCGGTGGCGATGACTAAATCAAGAAAAATGACCACGTCCCCTAAGGTCCTGTGGAACAAGTCTATCGGATGAACAAAAGGAAAATTGCTGTCAGCATATTGCCACCCAAGCCGTCGGAAATCTTTTGAAGTGTCTCAGGCCGAGATAGAAGAATTTCTTTTGTTAACGGAGAGGTTGAAATGCAATACTCTACAAGGTACTATTTTGGTGGGTTTTCAGACTTGCTCTCGAATAATGGTTTTACATCGTAATCTACGTATTTCATCATCTTATTAAAGAATTACAGCAGTGATTCACAACCGGTGTGCAGCAAAATCGGCTAGGGTTGCCGCAAGATTTTTTTTCTTTAGGATAAAATTTGAGTAGGGCCTTCAATAAATAAATATTAAGTTGATATCAAACATTTGTTTTTAAAGCACTCATCGCAAATCTCACATTCATAAAATAAAACTATTCTTAGTCATTTAAATTGTAGTCCTCTAGTGTCATACTACTCTGAATCTCCTGACTATTTTTGAAACAGTATTCATATATTCTATTCTGGAGTTTGTTACTCATATCTTTCAATCTTACTATTAACAGCTGAAGGTAAACAAATGTTAGTTTGTCAGTCAGCAGACACGGGGATGAGCTAATCTCGCGAACCGAGCATAGCAGGATATCGCGACTGGTACCGATATACGCGGAAGGTCGAGACGCGGACACTGATGCTATCCTCAACTTTCAAAACTTTAAAGTTTTTTAATTATTCATTTAAAACCGCCGAACTCAATGGAAAAGGGGAGCTAAAACAGCTGACATTCCGGGTGGGCGAGCTCCTTTCCGTTTCCAAATTTCCACTATTTTCATGCATGCAAAATTCAACTTTTCCGTCCTCCAATCGACAAATTTTTTATTTCCATGTGTTTTACAACTCTTCATCTTTAAGGATATACACATTTTTATAAATTTAAAAATTTTTTTCACTGCTTTTTCCCCAAAGCAGTTTTCCGAATTTCACGAAATCGACAATTTTGATGGACAAATATTTCGGTTTTCTGCACCTATTGATGTCAATTTTACGATTTATCGGCATTTGCTAGATGTTCAGCTTCCAAAATATACCAAATACATTCAATAAAAAAAAGTTTTCATTCTAAAAGAGCGTACTTTCAAAACTCACTTTTAACTGAATGCCGATTTCGTAATTTTTCGACTTATTATTTTACTCACTAATAATTCCAGCAAGTTCGTGAAATTTGTTTCTAATTAATGAGCAACTGATAGGATTCTTCTACCACCAATTTTGAATTCGTCAGAACTGTTTTTCTATTTTTTAAAGCACTTTTTCCACCCGAGATTAATATTTACATTCGGCCTTACCACGATATACCTCCCATCTTGCTGAACTCTATTCTCTATCGTGGCGCAGTGCTATCGCGCTGACCTGGTAAACCCTCCGTTGTGGGTCCTAGGTGGGTCCTAGGTGGTGCCGCATTTTCCAGTTTTCCCTATCTTGGTGTTATTTGTTTTCCCCCCGCGGAACTCTGCAATCATCTTATTACGAATTGTTTGACCCTGCACAGGACCTTTTTCTTCTTTTATTATGCGAACTTTCCATCTTGTGTGCTGAGGGCCATTTTTTCCGTAACTTTATAATTAATATCAACTTATTTTCTTTAAATATTTTAATTCTTCATTTTAATCTTAATTTATTTAATCTTAATATAATTCTAATTTTTAAATTTATCTTACCCTTCTACTTTTTGAAGGTTTTAAACTTAATTTTTATATTAATGTAACTGGTAACTTTAAATTTAATTTAACTTAATAATTTTTTCTATTGAGCACATATACATTGATAATAAGCATCTTGCGACAGGAGTTAAAGTCAATAGACCCAGGAACTCTACTCTTCAAAAGAAATTCCGCTCAGTTGCCAAAAGGAAATATTATTAGTTGAGAACGAGTCATTTAATAATTGAAATCCAGAAATAATTTTAAAGTACCAGAAATAATTTTAGTTTTAGGAAATGAGAAGTTAAAACCTTTAGATTTTTTTCTAATTGAATGAATTTCTTTTTTGTCTAAAAAGCAAAATTTGAAAACGGAAATTTGAAAGAATTATTTCAAAAGCCAAAAACCGAAATTTGAGAAAGAAAAGTTTAAATTATTATTTCGTTTTTTAAAAATTCTAATATATTTTTAAAAGTGATCAAACTGTTTTTAATCTTTAAGAAATTAAACTATTTCATTTTAAATCGAAAAAGCAACACATCGGGTTACCACTCAGCTAGTAAATAAATAAAATCAGCAGTGGAGTTAGTATTTATTTTAACTTAAATTCGACACGTTCCTATTATAAATTCTGCTTTGTTTAAATATTTAAAAAAATTGATAAAAGAACTAAAAGTCTAATAAAGGAGCTCCGAGTTTCTAAATCTCATTCCTGAGGGTGCGGCAAACGCAAAAACGGTTGTGAATCCCAGAACTAGAGCAATGGTGTATTAAACAAAAAAATAAATAAATAATTTTTTTAAAAAAAAGTTTAAAAAATGATGCACTAAGAAGGGGTAATGCAAATTGGACACAAATTGATATGCATACAGGTTTCGACGGAAAATGCAAGATTTTAAAGTTTGGCGGCCAATGAATGAACATGTGACGCTGCAGCGCATCTTAATTGCGCAACTGGCAGGATATTAAAGAGGAGAAATTTCGATTCCGGGTCATAAATTCTTTGCGAATTTCATTCCGTGTACTCAGGTAGACAGTAACTATGCCTCGCATACAGGTGCGCGAACAATATTCGCAGCTATCAGCATTTAAGAGAGGACGTGTAGTTGGGCTCAAAGAAGCCGGTTGGTCTAATCGGCAAATCGCTCGACATTTGTATAAGTGCGATGCCACTGTTAGACGATGTTGGCAGCAATGGGTGAACCAAAGCCGAATACAACGTAAAGAAGGAAGCGGTCGGCCTAGAGAAACGACAGAATGTGAGGACCGAGCAATCGTCAGAGCGGCACTCACAGCCACAGATTCATCATTATCGTCGACCGTACGTGCAACTTGTGCTTCAGTGACCGCAAGGACCATTCAAAGGTGGCTCAAAGAAAGGGGGCTGAGCTCACGGCGCCCCTTGCTCTGACTACCATTGACCTCTGTAAACCGACAAGCCCGTTTGCAGTGGTGTCACGCACGTTCGACCTGGAATGTCACTGACTGGAGTAGATTTGTCTTCAGTGATGAGTCTCGCTTCAAATTGGGCCCCGATGACCAGCGAATACGTGTCTAGAGACGCCCCGAACAGCGGTGGGATACCAACCTGATTGTCTTCCGCCATACGGGCCGACAATCAGGAGTGATGACCTGGGGAGCCATTTCATTTCATAGCAGGACCCCTTTGGTTGTCATACGCGGCACCCTTACAGCTCAGCGGTATGTCAACGATATTCTACGCCCCGTTGTGTTGCCCTTCATATCATGCCATCCTAAGCTTACATTTCGGCAAGATAATGCCCGCCCGCATACGGCGAGAGTGTCTACTGCTTGTCTTCATGTTTTCCCAACGCTACCTTGGCCAGAAAGGTCGCCGAATCTCTCCCCCATTCAGCACGTTTGGAGCATTATGGGCAGGACCCTCCAGCGAGCTCGGAAGTTTTACGATTTCCCGCAGGAGGACATCCGCCACCTCTATCAATGAATGTCAACTGATGGAAGAGTCCCGCTTTTGAAGAACACGCCATAGATCAATAAATCCAACATGTGAACAAGGGACCTTAGGGGCTTCTGGTGGCTCAATAATGGTATGGGGTGTGTTGTACTGGCCTGAAAAACGACCACTTGTACGTCTACAACTTCTTTGACCGGTGAACGCTACATTAACATCTTTTCAGATGTGTTCCAGTTATGTGTTCCCTCTAATGGATTTGGCGTCTTCCAACAAGACAATACACCCCACAAACATCCACAGCCGACAAACTATGGCTTGAGAAACGCTCATCCAAGTACTGAAACATGAAATGGGACCCCTTGACCACCAGATTTCAACGTCATTGAACATATCTGTGATGCCATGCAAACAAAAGTGATGACTCCTCTTAATTTTAACTATTTAAGATTCATTTTCGGCTTTACTTATGTCCGATAACCAACTGCTTTAATTTAGTTCCCACGTCATTTCTAAAATAGACTACACATAAGTGAATTGAGAACTTATTGCCTTTTAAGATCCTTTTTCAAAACTCAGATGACGGATTGCCATCAAAATTCCTTTGCGAGCTATGAGTTTGCCACCTATTACACAGTGGTTACTCGAGCTGTACAATGGGTTTAACCTTTCATGGTATGCCATTATTTCAGATCTAGTAGGATTCAAATTGGTTCTGTTGCAAATGAAATAGATATATATGTTTTTGGCATACTGGTAGCGTCACCTGACTGCTTCGCGGTTTGTGCGAAGCGTGTATTTATGTTTAGTGTTACTCTTGAAAGAATAAAAGTATGACGCTTGAAGCCTGATTCTTCTATTCTGCCGAAATCCGGAATCTGGACTAGATATTGAAACTAGGAGGTAAGGAATTTAGACTTTTTAAATATTGCGATTTGATTTCGGAATCTTGAAATGAAAGGAATTGATACATTCCACAATTCGGACTGGAACTGCTAAATTAATATCGAAAATAGAATCGTAATTAGAAGCTGATATAAAAGAAACAATAAACTATAATTTACCAGAAAATCTTGAACAGTTAAATAGAAAAGAAATTTCCTTAAAAGAACTGGATTCCGAAATCGAAAATGAAATTGATGACCCTTCAGAGTTTGAAAAAGAAATAAAAGTTCGCGAAGAGTATTAAAAAAATAATTAGTATTAAATTTAAAATTAAAAATCTGCTTAAAAAAAAAGAGAATCTGCCGAAGTTTCTAGAGATGCTTTCGTATCTAAAAACACCTTTGTTCATGAAAATTCTTCTGTTGGTAAAAGCAAAAGTAATGCACCCGCAATTAAACTATCTAAGCTTCAAATAAAACCTTTTAATGGTGAATTAAGTGAATTTTTTAATTCATTCAAGTCAGCTATTAACTCGAATGAATCACTAACGAAAATAGAGAAATTTGCGTATTTGAGATCACTTTTAACGGGACCTGCATATAATACAGTAGCCGGATTTACGCTAACAGAAGAAAATTATGTTGTCTGTATTAATTTATTAGAGAATCGTTTTGGAAAATCTGACAATATAATATCATGCAATATGAAAAAATTCTGAATATCGAAATTGTTAAACATTCTCATGTTGAGGGTTTAAGAAAACTGTATGGTGAACTTGAAATTTGTGTAAGAAATTTAGATTCTTGCGGCGTAGGTTCAGCTTTGTACGGAGATCTCTTGAGTCCGATATTATTAAAGTTTCTACTCCATGATTTGGTACTTTATCACCATAGAAAACATGATCCTGAAAAGAGTAATGAAATAACAGAGTTGGTAAAATTTATAAGGAATGAAATTGAATGTAGAGAATCCGCTTTACGGCATACATGAATTCATAATAGGTACTAAAATCTTAAGTAATAATAACAATGATCCTATTATTTAAATCATAGGTCAAATAACTATCGTATGAAAAATAGTATTCCGTCAGTGGCAACTTTGAATACTTTTTCTACAACGTATTGCATTTTTTGTAAATCTACTGAACATAATTCTAAAAGTCAAAATATCTGTGAAATAAGTAAATCTTTAAATTTCTTTAGTGGGATTGCATTGCTGTGAACTAATTAAAAAATGTTTTATTCATTTAGACATAATGGACAAATATTTAATAAAATCTGGTGTTTCACAAATGGAAGATAAACAAAGAAACAAACGGAAGTATAAAGATGACTAAATCGAATTCGGATTCATCGCAATTGAAACGGAATACCCCCAAATACCATTCTGTGTAGTCTGCAAAAAGAAACTTGCAAATGAAGCTCTCGTTCCTAGTAAACTGAAAAAACATTTGGAAATTTCACCCCCAGAGTCAAAAACAAACCAAGAGAATATTTTGAAAACCTGGCAGAGCAGTAAAATAAAACAATTAAAAAAAACTATTTGAAGATGCCAGAAAAGGAATTAATTGCCATCTACAAGGTTGCACAATTAATAGCAAAGCGCAAAAAAGCACACACCGATGCCGAGTCCATCATTGCACCAGCATTAGCTATCATTGTCGAAACAATACTGGGAAAGGAAGCGATAGAGAAGGTCAAGAAAGTATCATTATCCAATGACACAATATCACGCAGAATCAAAAACTTATCTTCACTTAATAAAAAAAAAAAAAAAAAAAAAAAATGTCGAGCATTTTTAATCGCACGACAGTGAACTCTGGTCACTTCAGATTGATGAATCGACCAATAGCAGTGTAAAAGCACAGCTCCTTGCTTTCATTCGATTTGTTGAAGATGAAAAATTCTTGAATGAGTATCCTCTCAGCAAAGATTTGAAGAGCACGACGACAGGAAAAGACATATGAGCTTGTAAAAGAAAATATTTCAAGCTTTGGTTTGCTGTGGAAAAACTGCGTTGGTGTTTGCACAGACAGATGTCCATCAATGTTGGGAAACAAAAAAGGATTTATCACACTTGTGCGCCAAGAAAATCCAAATATTATAAGAGACCACTGCATGATTTACAGAGAATCTCTCGTTTCAAAATTTTTAACTCCAGATATGTTGATTGTTATGAACCAAGTCATCCAAGTGGTCGATTTCATCAAGAGTCGACCTCTTAAATCCCGAATTTTCAGTCAGCTGTGCGACGCAATGGATTCCGACTACAAAACTCTTATATCACACAGAAGTGCGTTGGCTTTCGAAGGGAAAGGTTTTAAAACGACTCGTACACCTGAAAGCAGAGGCGATTATGTTCTTGGAGGTCGAAAAAACATCTTTTGAATTTTCTCTTCATGACGAGATATGGCGGATTAAAGTTCAATTTCTATCGGATTTTGTTTGAAAAGCTCGACTGTATGAATTTAAGTCTTCAAGGTCCATCCAAGAATATCATCACATCAACATCAAAACTGAAGTCATTTGAAGAAAAATTGACACTGTGTAAATTTGAAATATCAAAAGAAAATTTTGATTGCTTTCCGGGAGTGTGTCAATGAATCTTAGTCGAAAAAAATTTGCAGACGAAATTATAAGCACCATTGACGAACTTCAAACCTCACTTAAAAGCTACTTTCCGTCGCTTTCAGTTGACGAATATGAATGGTGAATCACCCCATTTGTAATTTCCAAGACACCAGATTTCACAACAACAGAAAAAGAACAGCTCATTGATTTGAGAAACGATGTTTTACTGTTTAAAATTCTTGGAGAAAAATTTGGATGAGTTTTGGCTTTCTGTCAAAAATTTGTACCCTGCAATCAGCTTGAAAGCTATTAAAATTCTTCTGCCTTTTGCATCTTCAAGGTTCTGGGAATTTGGATTTTCAGCATTTACAGAAATCAAGTCCAAAAAGCGAGAAAGACTTTTAAAAGTTAACGATGAAATGCGAACTTGTCTGGCGACTTTGGAACCTCGTTTTGATTTAATTTGTTCAGTAAAACAGGCTCAGCCCTCTCATTGAGTGCATTTTGTAAATAATCTTTCTTTTTTTGTATCGTACAACTTTTACATTTTTTATACTCAGGTGTGCCGGAATTAATTCCAGATATTTTTAGTGTGCCGTCAACCAAAAAAGGTTGAGAATCACTGGTTCTAGAGGGATATCTGACATTTTTGTCAACAGGTTTTCTACCTCTACTAAAAACTTGAAATGCTCTAACCTGATTGCTGTCTGTTTGGCGTCAGATTGTACTTGTTTGAGTCTACTTTCTTCCTTTATATTATTAATTCAGTGCTGATCAGGCCGTCTATATATAGTTTGAACAATTGGAGCGAATTCAGGGGGTAGTTTTCTTATAGCTTGAAAACCCCTCAGAAGCGGATCAAGTTCATGTCCTGCATCTTTAAATTATTTAATAGCGGACTTTATACTAGCTATAAAAATACCTATCTTTTCACCGCTTTCATAACGAATGTTAAAATATTCGTTTAAAAGTTGTATCGTTCTAGGTCTTGTTTTTAGCTCAAATTGCTTACAAAAGAAGTTATTCTTTTTAAAAATTTTAACACATCTGAGAGTGTTTTAAGTTTTATTTGAACGCATGTACATTTACTAAATAATGCAAGAACATGCTACTTGCTAAGTAGATCATATTCCTGGATTCATAACTCTCACAATTTAATAAATGCACATGTTCGCGAGAGAGAGTGAAGACATAATACACACTAGTTCTTTTTGAAAAAACATTTTAATATTGTTTTAGGAAACTGTAAATATAAACATGTAAATAGCAATACAAATTGGATCAACCACTATAGGTATTTTATTTTATCACAGTTTAACCATATCATGTACATTTCACAGAGTATAACAATTAAGCACACAATAATTTTGTTTTCTGGGAAAAGTATTAAATGAAATTACCAGACTTCTGTAAATACATGACATTTCAAAGAGAAACAATAGTGAAAAGACCAAAACTGACAATTTTACAAATTGCATTAAAAATACTATAAATGCCTTTCAGATAAGAAATTGAACAGAAAGTTTTACCATCTTCAGCCCCCCAAAGATGCAATGAAGCAAGGATTTATAGATAGTAATAGGAACTTTTAAAATTAAAATTGCTTTTGCACAATAACACATGACTGTGAGAGTATAATGCACAGAACAGAAGATAGCTGGATGACACAAAATGAGGTTTAATTCCAATTTTGGAAATTAATGAATAACATAATTAAATAATAAGATAACACTTATGAAATAACTGATAACATTTGCTCGATTTCAACAATTATTTACCTCATGAACTCTCTCTCTCTCTCAAAAAAAACAAACAAAAAAAAAAAACAGAAGTAATACAGTAATTCTCGAGTGATACAAAAAATGAGACTTCAATACGAAGAATATTACAGTCAGAAAAAATAGAAATTAAAATGATTCAAAGCTATATGACAAAATTTAAAAACACTGAATGATTTAGATGGGAAGGCAGAAGAGTCACTTACAAATGGAAGTTTATTTTAAGTGGAATGCTTACACATACATAAAGCAAATACTCATGTTTGAATGGGGACAAACAATAACATGCATATTTTGTTAATTACATATTTTTGTTTTAATCACATTCTTTCAAATGCTATAGTAAACAATATCCTATATATCAGTTTATTAAAAGGAGTTTTAAGGGTGAAATTAAATGCTAGCAATTAATCAATTATATAGTTTCCTCATACTCAAAATAAATATATAGCATATAATGCATAATACAGACTCCACAATATTATGCCTACACCTGTTTAGCATGAACTACAAAATGACATTCTAGTTTAAGAGGAGGAAGCACATGACATCAATTCAAAAATCATGTTTCACTATTCTAGATACTAAATTGATTTTGTCACTTTGTGTACTACAGTGACTTCAAAACAGAAATTAAAAGATTAACAGTATTTGGTTACATCAAGTATACAAGGTAAGTTTTGAATTATAAAAACACATAGACATTTAAAAAAATTAGGAAAGAGGTAAACAGTTTTGCGCTGATATTTTTCACTAATAAACGAAAATTCATACAAAAATAGTCTACAATGATAGAATGTACATATTCAGTTGATGCATATTAGAAATAATCTTATATAAAAATAGATATATACATTTAATGTGAATTTTGAATACTATACCCTTTTGGCAAGTAAATGTTGAAATAAAATCTTTCAAAATATTTAATATTTAGTAATGAATAAAGAAGTATCATATGCAATTTTTTAATGGTAGGTGAAAATATGTTAAATAAATTAATATACATAGATAGGCTAGTAAAATATTTTTGATTAACAAGCTGTGATTAAATAATGAACTAACAACAGCTTTAATTTATATTCTAATATAAATAATGAGTAATAAAATTGTTGAATTAAGATCAGAGTAAAGTCAATGATGCATAAAATATGTAATGATATAAGAAAGTTTAAATCTTAGCACAAGCGACAAAGATTTTTTTGAATCGATCGATCAAACAAACAGCTGAAAAAAAATCAATGTATTGTGATGTGCAAACACACACTAAAAACAAATATTTAGTAGTATCAAATTAATAGAAGCTATGTTTCCTCTGTGTGTGTTTTAGAATCTGAGAAAATAAATGTTACATAAATTATTCACATATTCACACTATTCCAGTAAATGAATTTCATACAGATTTTAAAACATTTCTTACTATTGTTTTGGAATGTGTTTATACTGATATTAACTGCTTCCTGCTCAATGTTTCCGAGTTAGGATACTTGGTCATCCTAAATGTAAGTATGTTTACTTCCCGACCACAAGACACTATCCGGCATTCTAAGTATCGAGGTATTCTAAGATTCCAATACTTGAGTTTACCTTGCTAGTGGATATACAGGAAAAGATGTCACCGATAAAGCAAGCGGTGGAGCCGACTCGGAAATAGGTTACTAGCTATTCGCTTTCTACCAAGTATCTTGGAGTGTCTCTCGGAATTTTTTTAAAGAATATCTTTGATACTAAGATGCTTTTTTTTCGTCGCCAATCTTTCTTGAGGCAACCTTTAAAGCTAACTGTAATATTTATAATAGAAGCAGCGCGTATTACATATCTAGAAGGAATAATTTTAAGTATCGAATTTTTGGACTTTACACGTAATGCAACTTAATGAAAAACTTAAGGATGAAGTTTTACATTTGTGTAATATACTTTTAAATTGCAAAAGATTGACGTCTAATAAACTTGAGATTTTTTTAAAAGAAGAAACCAACTTACGTTTTATTCCTTAAGAGAAACTTTTTATATGTATACAAGTTCTGATCTGGCATAACATTTTTAAAAATAATCACTTCATAATTTTTCACTGTAGCATTTTTAGAACAGTTCTTAGGCAAAATTAATTTGAGCCATGCTCTACTGTTAACCTGACATGGTTATGGGCGATGTCCATAACCACCGTTGAACGAAATTTTTTAATATTATGCATAACATATATTGCAACTACTTCCCTGAATTTTTTGTCTATCTCAGCACAAGCTTGAAGATAAGGGAAAGAGTACATGGGCTGTGATAACCTACAACCCTCTTTGGCAAGATAATCAGCTCGCTTGTTACTTGGTATACTGCAGTGGCTAGGAATCCATTATATATCTCTATATGATTTCAAAATCTGAATTCAATAATCTTGATTTAAATTTAAAACAAGTATGGTTACATAATACAGATGTGGATGCACCATATTAAAAATTAAAGAATGCAATAAGTTCAACAAGAATTTGAAAAGAATTTTAAAGTAGATTTGTTTCAGAAAATACTTTTCACGGTTTTATGTAACTCTGGTAATAGAATTAAAAAAAACAACCAATTATGTTAATTTATGAAAAATTACCAGAATTAAAATTTTAATCAATTTTACTGAAATGCAAAGCAATTATGAATACCGTAAAGTTTTGACTATAATACACATGCTTGATTTCCGCAAAATTTTTGGAAAAAAAATAAATAAAATTCGACTATAATATGCACCCATAACTTTTCAATATTTTATTAAAAAATTTGAAAGCCGGACGACTCGGATAAGAGTGCCCAGTGGGCCACTTCAACAATATTACAATATATTAAAGTACTGGGAGAGAAAGTTTTGAATTCTGAAAAGCTTCAGAAATCAGAACTGGTGCTGTGGGATGAACCAAATGCCGGGTTACGACGCCTAATGCTTTTCAAATTTTATTTAAAAATTTGAAAGCCGGACAACTCAGATGAGAGTGCCCGGTGGGCCACTTCAACAATATTACAATATATTAAAGTACTGGGAGAGAAAGTTCTGAATTCTGAAAAGCTTCAGAAATCAGAACTGGTGCTGTGGGATGAACCAAATGCCGGGTTACGACGCCTAATGCTTTTCAAATTTTATTTAAAAATTTGAAAGCCGGACAACTCAGATGAGAGTGCCCGGTGGGCCACTTCAACAATATTACAATATATTAAAGTACTGGGAGAGAAAATTCTGAATTCTGAAAAGCTTCAGAAATCAGAACTGGTGCTGTGGGATGAACCAAATGCCGGGTTACGACGCCTAATGCTTTTCAAATTTTATTTAAAAATTTGAAAGCCGGACAACTCAGATGAGAGTGCCCGGTGGGCCACTTCAACAATATTACAATATATTAAAGTACTGGGAGAGAAAATTCTGAATTCTGAAAAGCTTCAGAAATCAGAACTGGTGCTGTGGGATGAACCAAATGCCGGGTTACGACGCCTAATGCTTTTCAAATTTTATTTAAAAATTTGAAAGCCGGACAACTCAGATGAGAGTGCCCGGTGGGCCACTTCAACAATATTACAATATATTAAAGTACTGGGAGAGAAAATTCTGAATTCTGAAAAGCTTCAGAAATCAGAACTGGTGCTGTGGGATGAACCAAATGCCGGGTTACGACGCCTAATGCTTTTCAAATTTTATTTAAAAATTTGAAAGCCGGACAACTCAGATGAGAGTGCCCGGTGGGCCACTTCAACAATATTACAATATATTAAAGTACTGGGAGAGAAAATTCTGAATTCTGAAAAGCTTCAGAAATCAGAACTGGTGCTGTGGGATGAACCAAATGCCGGGTTACGACGCCTAATGCTTTTCAAATTTTATTTAAAAATTTGAAAGCCGGACAACTCAGATGAGAGTGCCCGGTGGGCCACTTCAACAATATTACAATATATTAAAGTACTGGGAGAGAAAATTCTGAATTCTGAAAAGCTTCAGAAATCAGAACTGGTGCTGTGGGATGAACCAAATGCCGGGTTACGACGCCTAATGCTTTTCAAATTTTATTTAAAAATTTGAAAGCCGGACAACTCAGATGAGAGTGCCCGGTGGGCCACTTCAACAATATTACAATATATTAAAGTACTGGGAGAGAAAATTCTGAATTCTGAAAAGCTTCAGAAATCAGAACTGGTGCTGTGGGATGAACCAAATGCCGGGTTACGACGCCTAATGCTTTTCAAATTTTATTTAAAAATTTGAAAGCCGGACAACTCAGATGAGAGTGCCCGGTGGGCCACTTCAACAATATTACAATATATTAAAGTACTGGGAGAGAAAATTCTGAATTCTGAAAAGCTTCAGAAATCAGAACTGGTGCTGTGGGATGAACCAAATGCCGGGTTACGACGCCTAATGCTTTTCAAATTTTATTTAAAAATTTGAAAGCCGGACAACTCAGATGAGAGTGCCCGGTGGGCCACTTCAACAATATTACAATATATTAAAGTACTGGGAGAGAAAATTCTGAATTCTGAAAAGCTTCAGAAATCAGAACTGGTGCTGTGGGATGAACCAAATGCCGGGTTACGACGCCTAATGCTTTTCAAATTTTATTTAAAAATTTGAAAGCCGGACAACTCAGATGAGAGTGCCCGGTGGGCCACTTCAACAATATTACAATATATTAAAGTACTGGGAGAGAAAATTCTGAATTCTGAAAAGCTTCAGAAATCAGAACTGGTGCTGTGGGATGAACCAAATGCCGGGTTACGACGCCTAATGCTTTTCAAATTTTATTTAAAAATTTGAAAGCCGGACAACTCAGATGAGAGTGCCCGGTGGGCCACTTCAACAATATTACAATATATTAAAGTACTGGGAGAGAAAATTCTGAATTCTGAAAAGCTTCAGAAATCAGAACTGGTGCTGTGGGATGAACCAAATGCCGGGTTACGACGCCTAATGCTTTTCAAATTTTATTTAAAAATTTGAAAGCCGGACAACTCAGATGAGAGTGCCCGGTGGGCCACTTCAACAATATTACAATATATTAAAGTACTGGGAGAGAAAATTCTGAATTCTGAAAAGCTTCAGAAATCAGAACTGGTGCTGTGGGATGAACCAAATGCCGGGTTACGACGCCTAATGCTTTTCAAATTTTATTTAAAAATTTGAAAGCCGGACAACTCAGATGAGAGTGCCCGGTGGGCCACTTCAACAATATTACAATATATTAAAGTACTGGGAGAGAAAATTCTGAATTCTGAAAAGCTTCAGAAATCAGAACTGGTGCTGTGGGATGAACCAAATGCCGGGTTACGACGCCTAATGCTTTTCAAATTTTATTTAAAAATTTGAAAGCCGGACAACTCAGATGAGAGTGCCCGGTGGGCCACTTCAACAATATTACAATATATTAAAGTACTGGGAGAGAAAATTCTGAATTCTGAAAAGCTTCAGAAATCAGAACTGGTGCTGTGGGATGAACCAAATGCCGGGTTACGACGCCTAATGCTTTTCAAATTTTATTTAAAAATTTGAAAGCCGGACAACTCAGATGAGAGTGCCCGGTGGGCCACTTCAACAATATTACAATATATTAAAGTACTGGGAGAGAAAATTCTGAATTCTGAAAAGCTTCAGAAATCAGAACTGGTGCTGTGGGATGAACCAAATGCCGGGTTACGACGCCTAATGCTTTTCAAATTTTATTTAAAAATTTGAAAGCCGGACAACTCAGATGAGAGTGCCCGGTGGGCCACTTCAACAATATTACAATATATTAAAGTACTGGGAGAGAAAATTCTGAATTCTGAAAAGCTTCAGAAATCAGAACTGGTGCTGTGGGATGAACCAAATGCCGGGTTACGACGCCTAATGCTTTTCAAATTTTATTTAAAAATTTGAAAGCCGGACAACTCAGATGAGAGTGCCCGGTGGGCCACTTCAACAATATTACAATATATTAAAGTACTGGGAGAGAAAATTCTGAATTCTGAAAAGCTTCAGAAATCAGAACTGGTGCTGTGGGATGAACCAAATGCCGGGTTACGACGCCTAATGCTTTTCAAATTTTATTTAAAAATTTGAAAGCCGGACAACTCAGATGAGAGTGCCCGGTGGGCCACTTCAACAATATTACAATATATTAAAGTACTGGGAGAGAAAATTCTGAATTCTGAAAAGCTTCAGAAATCAGAACTGGTGCTGTGGGATGAACCAAATGCCGGGTTACGACGCCTAATGCTTTTCAAATTTTATTTAAAAATTTGAAAGCCGGACAACTCAGATGAGAGTGCCCGGTGGGCCACTTCAACAATATTACAATATATTAAAGTACTGGGAGAGAAAATTCTGAATTCTGAAAAGCTTCAGAAATCAGAACTGGTGCTGTGGGATGAACCAAATGCCGGGTTACGACGCCTAATGCTTTTCAAATTTTATTTAAAAATTTGAAAGCCGGACAACTCAGATGAGAGTGCCCGGTGGGCCACTTCAACAATATTACAATATATTAAAGTACTGGGAGAGAAAATTCTGAATTCTGAAAAGCTTCAGAAATCAGAACTGGTGCTGTGGGATGAACCAAATGCCGGGTTACGACGCCTAATGCTTTTCAAATTTTATTTAAAAATTTGAAAGCCGGACAACTCAGATGAGAGTGCCCGGTGGGCCACTTCAACAATATTACAATATATTAAAGTACTGGGAGAGAAAATTCTGAATTCTAATAAACTTCAGAAATCAGAACTGGTGCTGTGGGATGAACCAAATGCCGGGTTACGACGCCTAATGCTTTTCAAATTTTATTTAAAAATTTGAAAGCCGGACAACTCAGATGAGAGTGCCCGGTGGGCCACTTCAACAATATTACAATATATTAAAGTACTGGGAGAGAAAATTCTGAATTCTGAAAAGCTTCAGAAATCAGAACTGGTGCTGTGGGATGAACCAAATGCCGGGTTACGACGCCTAATGCTTTTCAAATTTTATTTAAAAATTTGAAAGCCGGACAACTCAGATGAGAGTGCCCGGTGGGCCACTTCAACAATATTACAATATATTAAAGTACTGGGAGAGAAAATTCTGAATTCTGAAAAGCTTCAGAAATCAGAACTGGTGCTGTGGGATGAACCAAATGCCGGGTTACGACGCCTAATGCTTTTCAAATTTTATTTAAAAATTTGAAAGCCGGACAACTCAGATGAGAGTGCCCGGTGGGCCACTTCAACAATATTACAATATATTAAAGTACTGGGAGAGAAAATTCTGAATTCTGAAAAGCTTCAGAAATCAGAACTGGTGCTGTGGGATGAACCAAATGCCGGGTTACGACGCCTAATGCTTTTCAAATTTTATTTAAAAATTTGAAAGCCGGACAACTCAGATGAGAGTGCCCGGTGGGCCACTTCAACAATATTACAATATATTAAAGTACTGGGAGAGAAAATTCTGAATTCTGAAAAGCTTCAGAAATCAGAACTGGTGCTGTGGGATGAACCAAATGCCGGGTTACGACGCCTAATGCTTTTCAAATTTTATTTAAAAATTTGAAAGCCGGACAACTCAGATGAGAGTGCCCGGTGGGCCACTTCAACAATATTACAATATATTAAAGTACTGGGAGAGAAAATTCTGAATTCTGAAAAGCTTCAGAAATCAGAACTGGTGCTGTGGGATGAACCAAATGCCGGGTTACGACGCCTAATGCTTTTCAAATTTTATTTAAAAATTTGAAAGCCGGACAACTCAGATGAGAGTGCCCGGTGGGCCACTTCAACAATATTACAATATATTAAAGTACTGGGAGAGAAAATTCTGAATTCTGAAAAGCTTCAGAAATCAGAACTGGTGCTGTGGGATGAACCAAATGCCGGGTTACGACGCCTAATGCTTTTCAAATTTTATTTAAAAATTTGAAAGCCGGACAACTCAGATGAGAGTGCCCGGTGGGCCACTTCAACAATATTACAATATATTAAAGTACTGGGAGAGAAAATTCTGAATTCTGAAAAGCTTCAGAAATCAGAACTGGTGCTGTGGGATGAACCAAATGCCGGGTTACGACGCCTAATGCTTTTCAAATTTTATTTAAAAATTTGAAAGCCGGACAACTCAGATGAGAGTGCCCGGTGGGCCACTTCAACAATATTACAATATATTAAAGTACTGGGAGAGAAAATTCTGAATTCTGAAAAGCTTCAGAAATCAGAACTGGTGCTGTGGGATGAACCAAATGCCGGGTTACGACGCCTAATGCTTTTCAAATTTTATTTAAAAATTTGAAAGCCGGACAACTCAGATGAGAGTGCCCGGTGGGCCACTTCAACAATATTACAATATATTAAAGTACTGGGAGAGAAAATTCTGAATTCTGAAAAGCTTCAGAAATCAGAACTGGTGCTGTGGGATGAACCAAATGCCGGGTTACGACGCCTAATGCTTTTCAAATTTTATTTAAAAATTTGAAAGCCGGACAACTCAGATGAGAGTGCCCGGTGGGCCACTTCAACAATATTACAATATATTAAAGTACTGGGAGAGAAAATTCTGAATTCTGAAAAGCTTCAGAAATCAGAACTGGTGCTGTGGGATGAACCAAATGCCGGGTTACGACGCCTAATGCTTTTCAAATTTTATTTAAAAATTTGAAAGCCGGACAACTCAGATGAGAGTGCCCGGTGGGCCACTTCAACAATATTACAATATATTAAAGTACTGGGAGAGAAAATTCTGAATTCTGAAAAGCTTCAGAAATCAGAACTGGTGCTGTGGGATGAACCAAATGCCGGGTTACGACGCCTAATGCTTTTCAAATTTTATTTAAAAATTTGAAAGCCGGACAACTCAGATGAGAGTGCCCGGTGGGCCACTTCAACAATATTACAATATATTAAAGTACTGGGAGAGAAAATTCTGAATTCTGAAAAGCTTCAGAAATCAGAACTGGTGCTGTGGGATGAACCAAATGCCGGGTTACGACGCCTAATGCTTTTCAAATTTTATTTAAAAATTTGAAAGCCGGACAACTCAGATGAGAGTGCCCGGTGGGCCACTTCAACAATATTACAATATATTAAAGTACTGGGAGAGAAAATTCTGAATTCTGAAAAGCTTCAGAAATCAGAACTGGTGCTGTGGGATGAACCAAATGCCGGGTTACGACGCCTAATGCTTTTCAAATTTTATTTAAAAATTTGAAAGCCGGACAACTCAGATGAGAGTGCCCGGTGGGCCACTTCAACAATATTACAATATATTAAAGTACTGGGAGAGAAAATTCTGAATTCTGAAAAGCTTCAGAAATCAGAACTGGTGCTGTGGGATGAACCAAATGCTGGGTTACGACGCCTAATGCTTTTCAAATTTTATTTAAAAATTTGAAAGCCGGACAACTCAGATGAGAGTGCCCGGTGGGCCACTTCAACAATATTACAATATATTAAAGTACTGGGAGAGAAAATTCTGAATTCTGAAAAGCTTCAGAAATCAGAACTGGTGCTGTGGGATGAACCAAATGCCGGGTTACGACGCCTAATGCTTTTCAAATTTTTAAATAAAATTTGAAAGCCGGACAACTCAGAT
The DNA here is from genome assembly GCA_907164885.2 of Dolomedes plantarius. Lineage (NCBI taxonomy): Eukaryota > Metazoa > Arthropoda > Arachnida > Araneae > Dolomedidae > Dolomedes > Dolomedes plantarius. Next base: position 104,455,705 of record OU015501.1, read on the forward strand.
GAGAGTGCCCGGTGGGCCACTTCAACAATATTACAATATATTAAAGTACTGGGAGAGAAAATTCTGAATTCTGAAAAGCTTCAGAAATCAGAACTGGTGCTGTGGGATGAACCAAATGCCGGGTTACGACGCCTAATGCTTTTCAAATTTTATTTAAAAATTTGAAAGCCGGACAACTCAGATGAGAGTGCCCGGTGGGCCACTTCAACAATATTACAATATATTAAAGTACTGGGAGAGAAAATTCTGAATTCTAATAAACTTCAGAAATCAGAACTGGTGCTGTGGGATGAACCAAATGCCGGGTTACGACGCCTAATGCTTTTCAAATTTTATTTAAAATTTGAAAGCCGGACAACTCAGATGAGAGTGCCCGGTGGGCCACTTCAACAATATTACAATATATTAAAGTACTGGGAGAGAAAATTCTGAATTCTGAAAAGCTTCAGAAATCAGAACTGGTGCTGTGGGATGAACCAAATGCCGGGTTACGACGCCTAATGCTTTTCAAATTTTATTTAAAAATTTGAAAGCCGGACAACTCAGATGAGAGTGCCCGGTGGGCCACTTCAACAATATTACAATATATTAAAGTACTGGGAGAGAAAATTCTGAATTCTGAAAAGCTTCAGAAATCAGAACTGGTGCTGTGGGATGAACCAAATGCCGGGTTACGACGCCTAATGCTTTTCAAATTTTATTTAAAAATTTGAAAGCCGGACAACTCAGATGAGAGTGCCCGGTGGGCCACTTCAACAATATTACAATATATTAAAGTACTGGGAGAGAAAATTCTGAATTCTGAAAAGCTTCAGAAATCAGAACTGGTGCTGTGGGATGAACCAAATGCCGGGTTACGACGCCTAATGCTTTTCAAATTTTATTTAAAAATTTGAAAGCCGGACAACTCAGATGAGAGTGCCCGGTGGGCCACTTCAACAATATTACAATATATTAAAGTACTGGGAGAGAAAATTCTGAATTCTGAAAAGCTTCAGAAATCAGAACTGGTGCTGTGGGATGAACCAAATGCCGGGTTACGACGCCTAATGCTTTTCAAATTTTATTTAAAAATTTGAAAGCCGGACAACTCAGATGAGAGTGCCCGGTGGGCCACTTCAACAATATTACAATATATTAAAGTACTGGGAGAGAAAATTCTGAATTCTGAAAAGCTTCAGAAATCAGAACTGGTGCTGTGGGATGAACCAAATGCCGGGTTACGACGCCTAATGCTTTTCAAATTTTATTTAAAAATTTGAAAGCCGGACAACTCAGATGAGAGTGCCCGGTGGGCCACTTCAACAATATTACAATATATTAAAGTACTGGGAGAGAAAATTCTGAATTCTGAAAAGCTTCAGAAATCAGAACTGGTGCTGTGGGATGAACCAAATGCCGGGTTACGACGCCTAATGCTTTTCAAATTTTATTTAAAAATTTGAAAGCCGGACAACTCAGATGAGAGTGCCCGGTGGGCCACTTCAACAATATTACAATATATTAAAGTACTGGGAGAGAAAATTCTGAATTCTGAAAAGCTTCAGAAATCAGAACTGGTGCTGTGGGATGAACCAAATGCCGGGTTACGACGCCTAATGCTTTTCAAATTTTATTTAAAAATTTGAAAGCCGGGCAACTCAGATGAGAGTGCCCGGTGGGCCACTTCAACAATATTACAATATATTAAAGTACTGGGAGAGAAAATTCTGAATTCTGAAAAGCTTCAGAAATCAGAACTGGTGCTGTGGGATGAACCAAATGCCGGGTTACGACGCCTAATGCTTTTCAAATTTTATTTAAAAATTTGAAAGCCGGACAACTCAGATGAGAGTGCCCGGTGGGCCACTTCAACAATATTACAATATATTAAAGTACTGGGAGAGAAAATTCTGAATTCTGAAAAGCTTCAGAAATCAGAACTGGTGCTGTGGGATGAACCAAATGCCGGGTTACGACGCCTAATGCTTTTCAAATTTTATTTAAAAATTTGAAAGCCGGACAACTCAGATGAGAGTGCCCGGTGGGCCACTTCAACAATATTACAATATATTAAAGTACTGGGAGAGAAAATTCTGAATTCTGAAAAGCTTCAGAAATCAGAACTGGTGCTGTGGGATGAACCAAATGCCGGGTTACGACGCCTAATGCTTTTCAAATTTTATTTAAAAATTTGAAAGCCGGACAACTCAGATGAGAGTGCCCGGTGGGCCACTTCAACAATATTACAATATATTAAAGTACTGGGAGAGAAAATTCTGAATTCTGAAAAGCTTCAGAAATCAGAACTGGTGCTGTGGGATGAACCAAATGCCGGGTTACGACGCCTAATGCTTTTCAAATTTTATTTAAAAATTTGAAAGCCGGACAACTCAGATGAGAGTGCCCGGTGGGCCACTTCAACAATATTACAATATATTAAAGTACTGGGAGAGAAAATTCTGAATTCTGAAAAGCTTCAGAAATCAGAACTGGTGCTGTGGGATGAACCAAATGCCGGGTTACGACGCCTAATGCTTTTCAAATTTTATTTAAAAATTTGAAAGCCGGACAACTCAGATGAGAGTGCCCGGTGGGCCACTTCAACAATATTACAATATATTAAAGTACTGGGAGAGAAAATTCTGAATTCTGAAAAGCTTCAGAAATCAGAACTGGTGCTGTGGGATGAACCAAATGCCGGGTTACGACGCCTAATGCTTTTCAAATTTTATTTAAAAATTTGAAAGCCGGACAACTCAGATGAGAGTGCCCGGTGGGCCACTTCAACAATATTACAATATATTAAAGTACTGGGAGAGAAAATTCTGAATTCTGAAAAGCTTCAGAAATCAGAACTGGTGCTGTGGGATGAACCAAATGCCGGGTTACGACGCCTAATGCTTTTCAAATTTTATTTAAAAATTTGAAAGCCGGACAACTCAGATGAGAGTGCCCGGTGGGCCACTTCAACAATATTACAATATATTAAAGTACTGGGAGAGAAAATTCTGAATTCTGAAAAGCTTCAGAAATCAGAACTGGTGCTGTGGGATGAACCAAATGCCGGGTTACGACGCCTAATGCTTTTCAAATTTTATTTAAAAATTTGAAAGCCGGACAACTCAGATGAGAGTGCCCGGTGGGCCACTTCAACAATATTACAATATATTAAAGTACTGGGAGAGAAAATTCTGAATTCTGAAAAGCTTCAGAAATCAGAACTGGTGCTGTGGGATGAACCAAATGCCGGGTTACGACGCCTAATGCTTTTCAAATTTTATTTAAAAATTTGAAAGCCGGACAACTCAGATGAGAGTGCCCGGTGGGCCACTTCAACAATATTACAATATATTAAAGTACTGGGAGAGAAAATTCTGAATTCTGAAAAGCTTCAGAAATCAGAACTGGTGCTGTGGGATGAACCAAATGCCGGGTTACGACGCCTAATGCTTTTCAAATTTTATTTAAAAATTTGAAAGCCGGACAACTCAGATGAGAGTGCCCGGTGGGCCACTTCAACAATATTACAATATATTAAAGTACTGGGAGAGAAAATTCTGAATTCTGAAAAGCTTCAGAAATCAGAACTGGTGCTGTGGGATGAACCAAATGCCGGGTTACGACGCCTAATGCTTTTCAAATTTTATTTAAAAATTTGAAAGCCGGACAACTCAGATGAGAGTGCCCGGTGGGCCACTTCAACAATATTACAATATATTAAAGTACTGGGAGAGAAAATTCTGAATTCTGAAAAGCTTCAGAAATCAGAACTGGTGCTGTGGGATGAACCAAATGCCGGGTTACGACGCCTAATGCTTTTCAAATTTTATTTAAAAATTTGAAAGCCGGACAACTCAGATGAGAGTGCCCGGTGGGCCACTTCAACAATATTACAATATATTAAAGTACTGGGAGAGAAAATTCTGAATTCTGAAAAGCTTCAGAAATCAGAACTGGTGCTGTGGGATGAACCAAATGCTGGGTTACGACGCCTAATGCTTTTCAAATTTTATTTAAAAATTTGAAAGCCGGACAACTCAGATGAGAGTGCCCGGTGGGCCACTTCAACAATATTACAATATATTAAAGTACTGGGAGAGAAAATTCTGAATTCTGAAAAGCTTCAGAAATCAGAACTGGTGCTGTGGGATGAACCAAATGCCGGGTTACGACGCCTAATGCTTTTCAAATTTTATTTAAAAATTTGAAAGCCGGACAACTCAGATGAGAGTGCCCGGTGGGCCACTTCAACAATATTACAATATATTAAAGTACTGGGAGAGAAAATTCTGAATTCTGAAAAGCTTCAGAAATCAGAACTGGTGCTGTGGGATGAACCAAATGCCGGGTTACGACGCCTAATGCTTTTCAAATTTTATTTAAAAATTTGAAAGCCGGACAACTCAGATGAGAGTGCCCGGTGGGCCACTTCAACAATATTACAATATATTAAAGTACTGGGAGAGAAAATTCTGAATTCTGAAAAGCTTCAGAAATCAGAACTGGTGCTGTGGGATGAACCAAATGCCGGGTTACGACGCCTAATGCTTTTCAAATTTTATTTAAAAATTTGAAAGCCGGACAACTCAGATGAGAGTGCCCGGTGGGCCACTTCAACAATATTACAATATATTAAAGTACTGGGAGAGAAAATTCTGAATTCTGAAAAGCTTCAGAAATCAGAACTGGTGCTGTGGGATGAACCAAATGCCGGGTTACGACGCCTAATGCTTTTCAAATTTTATTTAAAAATTTGAAAGCCGGACAACTCAGATGAGAGTGCCCGGTGGGCCACTTCAACAATATTACAATATATTAAAGTACTGGGAGAGAAAATTCTGAATTCTGAAAAGCTTCAGAAATCAGAACTGGTGCTGTGGGATGAACCAAATGCCGGGTTACGACGCCTAATGCTTTTCAAATTTTATTTAAAAATTTGAAAGCCGGACAACTCAGATGAGAGTGCCCGGTGGGCCACTTCAACAATATTACAATATATTAAAGTACTGGGAGAGAAAATTCTGAATTCTGAAAAGCTTCAGAAATCAGAACTGGTGCTGTGGGATGAACCAAATGCCGGGTTACGACGCCTAATGCTTTTCAAATTTTATTTAAAAATTTGAAAGCCGGACAACTCAGATGAGAGTGCCCGGTGGGCCACTTCAACAATATTACAATATATTAAAGTACTGGGAGAGAAAATTCTGAATTCTGAAAAGCTTCAGAAATCAGAACTGGTGCTGTGGGATGAACCAAATGCCGGGTTACGACGCCTAATGCTTTTCAAATTTTATTTAAAAATTTGAAAGCCGGACAACTCAGATGAGAGTGCCCGGTGGGCCACTTCAACAATATTACAATATATTAAAGTACTGGGAGAGAAAATTCTGAATTCTGAAAAGCTTCAGAAATCAGAACTGGTGCTGTGGGATGAACCAAATGCCGGGTTACGACGCCTAATGCTTTTCAAATTTTATTTAAAAATTTGAAAGCCGGACAACTCAGATGAGAGTGCCCGGTGGGCCACTTCAACAATATTACAATATATTAAAGTACTGGGAGAGAAAATTCTGAATTCTGAAAAGCTTCAGAAATCAGAACTGGTGCTGTGGGATGAACCAAATGCCGGGTTACGACGCCTAATGCTTTTCAAATTTTATTTAAAAATTTGAAAGCCGGACAACTCAGATGAGAGTGCCCGGTGGGCCACTTCAACAATATTACAATATATTAAAGTACTGGGAGAGAAAATTCTGAATTCTGAAAAGCTTCAGAAATCAGAACTGGTGCTGTGGGATGAACCAAATGCCGGGTTACGACGCCTAATGCTTTTCAAATTTTATTTAAAAATTTGAAAGCCGGACAACTCAGATGAGAGTGCCCGGTGGGCCACTTCAACAATATTACAATATATTAAAGTACTGGGAGAGAAAATTCTGAATTCTGAAAAGCTTCAGAAATCAGAACTGGTGCTGTGGGATGAACCAAATGCCGGGTTACGACGCCTAATGCTTTTCAAATTTTATTTAAAAATTTGAAAGCCGGACAACTCAGATGAGAGTGCCCGGTGGGCCACTTCAACAATATTACAATATATTAAAGTACTGGGAGAGAAAATTCTGAATTCTGAAAAGCTTCAGAAATCAGAACTGGTGCTGTGGGATGAACCAAATGCCGGGTTACGACGCCTAATGCTTTTCAAATTTTATTTAAAAATTTGAAAGCCGGACAACTCAGATGAGAGTGCCCGGTGGGCCACTTCAACAATATTACAATATATTAAAGTACTGGGAGAGAAAATTCTGAATTCTGAAAAGCTTCAGAAATCAGAACTGGTGCTGTGGGATGAACCAAATGCCGGGTTACGACGCCTAATGCTTTTCAAATTTTATTTAAAAATTTGAAAGCCGGACAACTCAGATGAGAGTGCCCGGTGGGCCACTTCAACAATATTACAATATATTAAAGTACTGGGAGAGAAAATTCTGAATTCTGAAAAGCTTCAGAAATCAGAACTGGTGCTGTGGGATGAACCAAATGCCGGGTTACGACGCCTAATGCTTTTCAAATTTTATTTAAAAATTTGAAAGCCGGACAACTCAGATGAGAGTGCCCGGTGGGCCACTTCAACAATATTACAATATATTAAAGTACTGGGAGAGAAAATTCTGAATTCTGAAAAGCTTCAGAAATCAGAACTGGTGCTGTGGGATGAACCAAATGCCGGGTTACGACGCCTAATGCTTTTCAAATTTTATTTAAAAATTTGAAAGCCGGACAACTCAGATGAGAGTGCCCGGTGGGCCACTTCAACAATATTACAATATATTAAAGTACTGGGAGAGAAAATTCTGAATTCTGAAAAGCTTCAGAAATCAGAACTGGTGCTGTGGGATGAACCAAATGCCGGGTTACGACGCCTAATGCTTTTCAAATTTTATTTAAAAATTTGAAAGCCGGACAACTCAGATGAGAGTGCCCGGTGGGCCACTTCAACAATATTACAATATATTAAAGTACTGGGAGAGAAAATTCTGATTTCTGAAGCTTTTCAGAATTCAGAACTGGTGCTGTGGGATGAACCAAATGCCGGGTTACGACGCCTAATGCTTTTCAAATTTTATTTAAAAATTTGAAAGCCGGACAACTCAGATGAGAGTGCCCGGTGGGCCACTTCAACAATATTACAATATATTAAAGTACTGGGAGAGAAAATTCTGAATTCTGAAAAGCTTCAGAAATCAGAACTGGTGCTGTGGGATGAACCAAATGCCGGGTTACGACGCCTAATGCTTTTCAAATTTTATTTAAAAATTTGAAAGCCGGACAACTCAGATGAGAGTGCCCGGTGGGCCACTTCAACAATATTACAATATATTAAAGTACTGGGAGAGAAAATTCTGAATTCTGAAAAGCTTCAGAAATCAGAACTGGTGCTGTGGGATGAACCAAATGCCGGGTTACGACGCCTAATGCTTTTCAAATTTTATTTAAAAATTTGAAAGCCGGACAACTCAGATGAGAGTGCCCGGTGGGCCAATTCAACAATATTACAATATATTAAAATACTGAGATGGAACGTTCTAAATTCATAAAAGCCTCAGAAATCAGAACTGGTGATGTGGGATGAACCAAACACCGGGTTACGATGCGAAACATTTTTAAATATTTTATTTAAAAATTTGAAAGCCGGATGACTCAGATGAGAGTGCTCGGTTCTTCAAACAGAAATATTTGTGGAAGATACTCATCAATAAAACATGCTAACAAGCAACACAGATCGTGATTCTGAAATTCTGCCTGAAACTGTTAGGCAGAATAATGCGCCAATTTCAGATGCAATAAACTCGTTACAATATAGCCCAGTATATCCACCATCACCTTTTCCTTTACCTATGACAAAAGATTGGATTGGAGATTCAAAGAGTAATCAAGATGAATTCATAAATGGAAATTCTAATTCCTTCCCTGAAATACCTAAAGAAGTAACTGAAAAATCAAACTTTTTTGAGAATAAAAACAGTAAAATATTGGTTTCACAAGCTCTTTGCTCTTATTTTGTTGTTTCCTTTTAAAAAGTATTTTTGAGTAAAAACGCAACCCGTAGAAATAAAAATTTGTAACAGAGACCCGTTACAGCACTATGTCATATGCTGGCGACGCTCTGAGACAACGGTCGACTAAGATAACGTTATATGCTTTATTTTTAGAATGGTCTTAGAGGTTGAACGAAGAGGTATTTGAGGCATGTTAGTGAAGCATTCTTTTTATATTTCACGTGCGTGGTCTTCAAATTTTATGTTTTAATTTTTTTATGTGCGCTTTTAAAAATGGCGGACAGTACAAGTACGGTAAGACCTTCACAGCCCAAGAAAAGGAAAGTAAATAAAAAGTTGACTGAAGCCAAAATTATTAGAAAAGAGTGATCTTTCTGATTATGACAGCACAGACGATGAAGATTACAGTTGTGATTCTATGAGTGAATCGGAAGGAGATGGTGATGTTGCGGTGGACACCATAGAAACGTCGGCCTCTGAGGATGGATATATCAATTTTACTGGCAGCGAACGTGTTAAAAAAGTTTTTTAAGACATGAATTGAAACTTCAATTATTACTTCATAATTACTTTGCATTTAAATAATAAAATGAATTTAATATTTTCACTTGTCAGCCACAGATAAGTACATCAGGTATCAACTATTAGAGAAGGTCTCTGAAAATGTTTACCTTCCTTGCAGCAGTGAGTTTCTGAACACAGACAATAATACTGCATTCATCATGATCATGGTATAATGCCAATCACCATAAATAGATTTTAAAGAATGCAAGGAAGGCAAAAAAGTTTGAAGTGTGCCAAACATTACTTTTACCAAAATAGAGAAGTATTAGAATGTTAATTTAAATTTTAAAAATTATAAAATTCTTCATGTTTTGCATCTTTCAGAAATAAGCATACACATGAAAGAGAAATTCTGGTACATACAGAAATTTAGCAGTTTTTCCCCTTATTTTACTGTATGAAATAAAATCTAAAGAAATGATAAGTATATTACATTTTAGTTTAGATAAAATATATTTTTCAAATCCTAATATCTCACAGAGTAAGACTGTACTGCAAATGTTATTAGCTAACATGACAATCAATAGTTGCATATCATGATAGCATGTTCAAAAGGGTTCAACAAGAGTTAAAATGCTACATATATTTATCATAAACAGATGAGAATGGAGGCAAAAAAAGGAAAAAATTTCCTAAGACATGCACACATATCATTGAAAAACAAGTTTCGAAAACAATCAGCTTTGTCATGTGCTAGGAGATTTGTTGTTATAAACCAAGGTTAATATTTTACCTAATTATTCAGAGATATCCTTTAAAAACAATAAAGTACATAATACTGAATCACCCAACGGTACATTAACTGCTCATAAGAAGACACATACTACTAAGTTAAATCAATAATTTCTTGCAGCTATTTTCAGACAAACATGCTAGCAAGTCAGAAAAATAGGATGTACTCTTCTTTCACACTGTTTCTTCATAAGGGTCGATTTATACAGACACGTAAAGAGAACGTAACGGGAACGAGTCCGAGCGCCGGATGCATGTGTTTAGAGCCGTGTGTTGTGCCGGATGCATGTGTAGCAGAGACGGGAGTAGAAAGTGGCGGGAACGTGTTTCATTAGTTGTGAAATATTTGTAACATCATGGCACGGTTTCATTTTTCAGTTAAAGATTTGGCCATTATCACACTTTTGTTAGAGGAGGAGGAAGAGGAGAGCCAGAGCCGTGCTTAGGGGTGGGTGAACTGGGCAACCGCCCAGGGCCGGTTGCCCAGTCTTTTTATTTCTTATAGCAACACTTTTCTAAATGTTACGGGTGTTTAAAGAAATCCCTCTATTTTCGCGGTTTCTATAATTCAACTTATAAAAATATATATGTTTCGATTTTTTCTAAAGAATCGCAGAAAGAATCTTAATTGACAAACTACCCTTTTCCCAGTTCGAAAAATTTCTCGGTTAAAGAAACATGATTTATCTTCAATTCAGTTATAGTAAACCCTTGATTATCAATCCTTTTTTTCAATATCAGTTTCTACTATCTGTCAGTCACTACATACAATCATTTGAAGAATTATAAACCGTTTTGTCGGACTGTTCGTTTTCACGGAATAGTTGCAAACTGAGAAAAACGTGTACATATCCTTGTGAACGAATACTAATACCATTTGGTCAAATGTTTGGTCTATTCAAAGCAAACAATAGACAAGACATTTCTCCAGGGAGTGTAAGACAAATAAGTAAATGCACTCCAATCCTGTTGGGAATAAAGGGGTCTGAAGACTGAAGGAGTGAGGTAAACAAAATTTTTTCCTATTGCCTTCCGAATTGTCATTTTGAACTTTGGATCCATGTATTTTGATGGGCCAAATCGTACAAAACCTCTCACCAGCTCAATGAGTTTTTCATCATCCATATCAAATATCAAACATAAATAACAGTATGTAAATTATATCTTGAATAGCCACTTTTTACCTTCTGCCATGAACGAGAGACGGCCGAGCAGTGAACGATTTCCTGCTCCGAATCGTTGGCGCCGATTCTCGGCCAGGAATCGGCCGTGTCACGGCGCAGTATAAACAGTTCCATTTTAAAAACAGGGAGGAAATGATTACGACGACTCGTCGCACGCTCGGATCATTCCCTTCACGTGCCTATATAAATTGACCTTAATACTTCCTTATATAGGATTTGCAAATCCAATTAAAATATCTGTCACATCCTGATTTTGGTTATATAATATAGGAATAATATTAGAGAAATTGACCATATAAACATTATACATCTAAGTGACAAGTGATTTAAATTTTAAAATGCTATTGTACATTTACATTGACTTATTTTATATTTGAAGATCAACATACTTTTTTTTTTTTAAGTGTACAGATGAATAGGACAAATTTATAAACACTACGCTGGTTTTGATTTGGCCTATCAACATTTACTTTAGAACTGTTCATATATTAAGTATTACATTTTCATTAGTAATATTGAAAAGTTATGAGTGGCCTATGTCTCTGACATATTCATATTACATCAAATTAGGTAGAGTACATACGCATGCACAGGAGAAAATAATATTGAGTTTCATGAATATCTGCCAACCTACATCCAGATTTTAAACAGTATGAATAGGCGTACATTTGAAGGGAGCAAACAAATTCTGATAAAGTATTAAACTACAAACAAACCATTCTGATTCAGGCATCTTAATGATTAGTCAATCTTTCTTACATCACTAATATCAGACAGTGGGTGTGTGGTTCACTTCATTCACTTGTTCAATGCAATTTATGATCTAACAAAATGCAAGCAAAACTACAAGCAAAATAGAGATAAAATACAAGCTTAATATTTTTTATGTTTTGATTATGACAAGAATCTATGTATCACAAAGTTTTATAATGTTAATAAACTCTGTAAGGAGAATTTATCAGAGGTTCAGGCTTTAATATTTTTAGTTAAGAAGTTTTGAAAGTAAGCTGACATTCTTGTAAGTTAATTAAATGATAAAATATAGATTCTTATGTAAGTATACATACACTTATCTTTTTAAATGATGAATTAAAAAATTCTAAACAGGTTAATTAAAGAATCACAACTCTGAAAGATCACATTTTAATTGCTCTCACTTGAAATTCCAGCTTTCTAAAAAATGAACATATTCAAGACACACAATTCTCTCATGTGTCATTAACAAAATATATAATACCATTAACAGGTAAGCACCCTTTACATAAAACTACTGCTTAACACGTTCGCTGCCACTGATGCTCTAGTGCATCAGCATGGTGCTACCTCCTATGCCAGTGATGCTCTAGTGCGTCGGTCGACTATGATAAGCTATTTGCTCTATATTTAGTGTGGCCTTGGAGTTTGAACAAAGATCTTGTTGAGGCATGTTAGTGAAGCATTATTTTTATATTTTACGTGTGTGGTTTTCAAATTTTGTGTTTCAAAATTTTTATGTGCATTTTTAAAAATGGCAGACAGTACAAGTATGGCAGAACCTTCACAACCCAAGAAAAGGAAAGTAAATAAAAAATTGACTGAAGCCGAAATATTAGAATTATTAGAAAAGAGTAATCTTTCTGATTATGACAGCACAGATGATGAATATTATGGCTGGGATTCTACGAGCGAATCGGAAGGAGATAGTGATGTTGCAGTGGACACCATAGAAACGTTGGCATCTGAGGATGGATATGCCAATTTTAGTCGCAGCGAACATGTTAATCTAAAAATGTAATCTAAAGTTTACACATTTTATGGGATATCTATCTACATGACCATGAATATTTTCATATATGTTGAAATGAATGCAGACAGAGAAAAACTTTCTGTATCTTTAACATTGCTTGCTTTACAATTAACATTACCTCTACATATGGCTCTAAAATTTCCAGAAGCATAAATTGTTTATTTTCATTGTTTATTCAAGTGGTAAAATAACTTAAAAAATTACAAAATCATTTTACTTTACCCATTTACAATAACTATTTGAAGCCCAATGGATTTAATCATATTCAGCCAAAAGATCAGAAGCCAAATTGCTTCTACAATAGCTAGACTAAGAACTAATCACTAAGGGTATGAAAATCTACCCTAATGGCAAAAGATCCCTTATCAACTGTAGAAATTGTCCAGAAACTCAGCTTTCTCCAGAACATACATATATCTAATTGCCGAGCCATTGTGGTTGCCCTTTACAAACTCATTTTGCCACTGTAAGAACTCCTCTACAACCCACTGGCACCTACTCTTATCTAGGTTTTTGCTTCTATCTAGATTTTTTTTCTGCACCATTTGTAGACATGACAACAACAATAGGTTAGAAAATCTTTAAAATTTACATTTTCTACATCCATGCAGAACACACAATTCAATTTAAGAGCACAAAAGGCATGTAAATCAAACAAAATAATATTATCCATTAAACTATTACAGTAACGATACCGATTCAACAACACCTACCTAATACACAACACACTACTATTGAGTTCAAATTTTATAATAAACCATTAGGTAAAAAAGTAAGAATATTTTTAGCAAATCAATAAAATTCTGTTAATTATAGCCCAATCAGGCATCTTTAACAAAATTTTAAAACTTTCTCCAGAACATATCTTTGACTTCCCAGTCATTGTCCCTGTCCTTTTTCAATCTTGTTTTGTTACCGCAAGGTTTCCTCTACAACCCACAGACATCTGATCTAGCAGCTGCTATTATTCAAGCGTTCGGATCTATCTAGACCTCTTTTTTCTGCACTATCATAGACACTGATAACAATAAAAACAAAATGCATTTCTTGAAGCAGGGCAGTGTGGGCTTCCTTCCCTCCCTCCTCCACACCTGCAGACAGTTCTTCAGCTCTTAACTGTTGCTGCTCCCCTTGAAGTTCCTGCACCTCCTCAGTGCAGAGCTCTGCTCCACGTACTTCCACTAACTCTTCAATGTCTTCACACCTCTCCTCGAAACCCATAGTTTTTCCCAGAGAGACAATGTCCTCCACTATTGGTACAGCCTCAAAGTCTTCAAAATTACCCCCAATCTTTGTTCTGCAGTGAGATTAGGAATGTATCTACCACTCTCCTACTTCGTAATTCTCTCATTGTGGTTCTCACAAATTTAGTTTTCTGCTGGGAGGTATCACTCACCTTCTTCAAACTTATGATGACTTACATGAAAAAACAAAAACAAAAAACCCTCCTCAAAATGAAAAAAAAAAAAAAAAATGCATGGCAAAATATATGGGGTTCTACTCTGAGCCCGAGACTAACATATCGGTCTTTGTTTCATCCCCAGATGGGATTGACTCATGAAGGTTTTAACAAGAGTGACAAGTACCAAGCAAGCATCGAGTACCAATACAGACAAGTACTGAGGTATGACTGTATATAAATTTTTAAATAACATTTATACCATAACAGCATTAAACTAAATGAATTATTTAAGTTTGATTTAATTTAGAATTTTACAAGGATAATTTTGAAGTTCAAATTTTTGATTAAATGTAATTAGAGCAAAAGTTAAAAAAATTTTTTTCTCAGTGATCCACACACCCAAATTTGATTGGACTCATTTCTTTACACATATATATATATAACTTTATAACAGAGTATGCATACATAAGAATGGTGATTTTAAAAAAAATATTTCAATTCATTAATGACCTAACATAAAACATGAAATTATACCTACACACATGTATTAAGATCACACAAAAATCAAATGTAATCCATGCTTATAAACTCCTTAAATGACATTAACATACAGTTTCACGTGTTGGAGTAATATTACAGGCTCATATTATCTAAGTTGAAACTACACAGGTGAAAGAGTTTCAGTTAGAGTCACCTATGCTTTTAGGAGATACTTGTTAAAGATACTGAAGACAATTTTCCTTAAAGAATATAAGGCTAAAGAGAAAATAAAAAAAAAATAAGTGAGAAGCTTCATTTCAATGAATTTAAAATGCATCTTGGAAATTTTTGTAAAGAGATCCTTAATCCAATTACAATAAATAACTTTTGATGACATTATAAAGAAGAAAAACATTGATTCCCACAGATATAACCACAGGCTCTAAAGTAAAATTATAATCTTTGATCTTTCTTCTAAACAAAGTCTTTCTGTTAGCCTTTAAATGGCAAGATGTGAAGTTGATACTTCATGAAGATAACAGTTTATACAAACCGAAGTAGAAAAAACAAGTATATATGATAACAGTGTGCAAATCTTTAATCACAAAAACTTCCAATTCAAATGAATTCACATATGCAGCAGAAAATAATATTTGAGAAAACAAAAGGTTTTTTCAATTACTTAAATGCACACTAAACTAATTCAAATAATCAAAAACCTCCATATTACATAATATAATCAATAAATATAAATCCATTTTATACACAATTATTTAGCCAACTTTTCAGGATTTTAAAATTTGAATGAAAAGATGAAAATTTGTGACATTGGAAATAATGACACTAAAGTGATAGGAAACTAATAAATAATGGAAGACACATGCACTGATTTTTTAACAAGCATTAAAACTGCAATAAATAAATACAAATTAAGTATTTGAAACAATTACTCACAGAGAAGAATATGCTTAATAAGTACAGTAGCAGCCCTCAATGATTTATTTCTCTCTATGAAACATTTCAGATGAAAGATGAGACCAGATTTTCAATGGATTCCTTTTCAGAAGTACATACCTGAAAATTAGGCACATAGTAACCAAGAAAATGTTCGAACTGATAGATGTCCCAAAGTTTTCACTTGTGGACATAGATTACTGCTTTCTAGGCAGTGAATACTTATTGAATAGTTAAATAATGCAAACTGTTTTACATTTCAAACAGCATCCATTACTCTCACAATGTGGAAGAGTTCACACTGGATTAGAACACGAGTTAGTTACCTTTGAAAGCCACATTTAATTTGTACATTTCAGTTTAGATTACTCTCAAATGTCTGGCCTATGCATATCTCAAACTTGATACTATATTAAACTAAAATAATTTTATTCATGACTAGATGCATTCAACTTTCAAAAGTCAAACAAATGATAGTTGTGAGTAATGAATAATGATCACTATTTGTCAAAGACAAAAGAATTTTTTTATCACAATGTTAGCAAGTTTTAGGCACTTATATTGTTATCTTTGGCTCAATTTCAAGGTGACAATTTCCATTGATGGTAGCTGAATAAATGCTTCACGAGGAAACTTCTTTCCAGTATACAGTAAGGAAAGTGAAGCTTCTTCCACATCTTTTCCAAATAAACCAGGAAATAATGTATCAATAGATATCTGAAATAAAAAGGAAAACCATTAGAAATAAAGTTTATACATAACTGACTAATAATGTAAACAACTGATCAATGTACAAATTTTAAACTACACAGCAAGATCATTGGTTTTTAGTCTTTAGAGAACTATTGTTTTCTTTAAACAATAACAAAAAAAATCAAGAAAGTTTGATGCTCATCCATATTATATATATTTATATATAGGAGAGAGATACACAGAATATTTAATGTAGCAAGACAGATTATCATTCACATAATTATCAAAAAAATATAGTACAAGATTTATTGTCTGTATTAACCAAGTTTAACAAGTGAAACACTACTATTTACATACATAGGTCTAAAAATGTTGAAAACATCTGTACAATTCAGTAAAGCTACTTAGGCATTTGATCAACATACTTTTAGTTTATGGTGAATTCTCTGCATGATGACACTGAGCAAAATTAAGCCCTGATGCAATAGAATCGGCAATAACATATCGAGTTAAACACTTTAATGTATATGATTAATGTTCATAACAATATTTCATGGAATCAACATATTGTTTTACTAAGTCAATAACAGGGCAATGTATATTATAAGAAATTCATGTCATTTGTAAGAAAGAAATAAGAATAAAGGTATATCAATTGAAATTATTACTATATCTAAATAAACAATATTCATTGAAACAGTCTAAGAAATTGATATTATACAATTTACACAGAAATAAATTATATTTTAAAAACAAACTGTAGAAGAGTAGTTTAGATCTATACAACAAGAAATCATACTGAAAAAAAACTTAGATTTTAACATTAATATTTATAATTTTAAAATGATAAATATATGCATTTTCACATAAAATAAATAATCAAGGTAGAAATCTAAACAAGTTAACTTACTGTTCCATTATGGTATGAACAATTTCCAATCATTTCAAAGCTGCAATCAAACCCTAACCTATGTAAATTAAGTACAGAACTTTTAGAAGGAACAAAGTTAGAACCAGATGCAGAGGATAAAGTCCTAAGATTCAGGATATGAATATCACATGGCATTTCTGGCTGCATTGGGGAGTAAACTAATTTTAACTGTATAGCTGGGTTTCTTAATACAAAATTAGGATCTGTGTCAGGACGTAGTCTGATTAAGATGAAAATCGGATGCAAGTGCGACAGTGATGCATGATGAGCCATTAAGGATGGATATGCAGATGAGCCCTAGAAAAAAAAAGTCATTTACAGAAAACACAGATTTTCTTAACTCACTATTTTACTCTTACATTAACACACAAGCTAATAATAGCCCATTTCACTTCATGAAATAGGAGCAAAATATATAATTATTTAACAATTTAAGCACATGAAGCTCTCTATAAATGTAGTACATATTTTTAAAAGATCACACAGAAAAAATCCTGATAAATATGCATTCATGATTTTTATGTATATTTTTCATACTGAGAAATGAAAAAGATACCAGAATTACAATGATTAGTCCTATGAATAAATCTTTCATCTCAAGATAAAATGTGTCATATATATATATATATATACACACATATATATATATGTGTATTATCCAAAAGTATGCAAAAGTGCATGATGGTTACATCATCGGGTGATTCACATTCTCGTGCTTCCCAAACTGTATGTGGAGCATCCACATGCCTGCGGCAGGCAATTAATTATTCATGACCTCAGTCTTGTGAATTCTCTACTGCAAAAAAGAACTTACTTTCTGAATTGGAAAACAGTAGAATTTCTAATACTAAATTACCATTTAGGGCTAATTTGCCTAATTTTAACCTAATTAAATCTAGTTAATTATAGTTTATGTTCCTAGCATTACATACATACATATATATATATATATATATATATATATATGCAAAGGTATAGAGTACAAAGGAGTAAAAGGTCTGCATTACAGTTTTCTTCTGGTGGAAAAAAACTGGTCTTAACCTGTTTCCATCTAGCCATCTCTAGAAGGCACATCCATTACTAAGTTAAAAGAAGCAGATAAAAGAAGGACTAAGTTGAAAGAAGCATATATAAGTGCTAAAGATGCTATTATTTAGTTTAATCACAATTAATCATTTTGTGTTCCTTTAGTTCTACAGGGTGGCTAATAAATACTGTAACACTCCAAAAAATAAGAGTTAATTTTAATCATTTGGAAAAACAATTTATCTATCTATTTGTGTGATTGGCAACTTTTTGTAAACGCAGACAATTTTTGTTTAAAGTAATACATGTAGAATATTTTTAAAGATGGAAGCCAAAAGGTTAGTGGTTAAACAGCTTTTTGATCGCGGATTTTCTGCAGGTAAAATATTTAAGCAATTAAAATGCCTTGGTTTTAATAGGACGTTTATATATAGGACTATAAATCGATTATTGGATACCAATAGATGTAAAGATCGACCAAGGTCCGGTCGTCCACGCACTATTCGTACGAAACAACGTATCAAAAGAATTCGTGAAAAGATACGAAGAAATCCACAACGTTCTGCAAATAAAATGGCTGCAGAAGAGAACATCAGTCGCAGAACTATGCAACTTATCATAAATGAAGACCAGGGTTTTCGCCCTTATCGCAAAAGAAAAGTTCAAGGTTTGACTACTGCACAAATAGTAAAAAGGTTACAAAGATGTAAGAAATTGCTGAACCGGCACGGTAGCAAAAGTGTTGAAAAAATAATTTTCTCTGATGAGAAGCTGTTTTGTACAGAACAAAGTTATAATGCTGAAAATGATGTTGTATATTCAGCAACCTTCGAGGATATACCTGAAAATCTTTTAACTGTTAAACGCTTTCAGAACAAGAATTCTGTTATGGTTTGGGCTGCAGTATCACACAATGGAAAACTGCCTCTGAAATTCATCGATAAAGGGGTAAAAATCAATGCTGAATATTACAAACAGGAAGTATTGGCTACACGTTTATTACCACATGCTAACAGATTATATCCCAAAAAGAATTGGATATTTCAGCAAGATTCTGCACCGTCCCACCGATCCAAAACAACACAGGAATGGCTCCATGCCAATTGCCCGAAGTTTATCAAGCAAGAAGATTGGCCACCTTCTTCACCAGATCTAAATCCTTTAGACTATTGCATTTGGGGGATTTTAGAGTCTAAAGTAAATGCTAAGAAGCACAGAAGTTTGGACTCCCTCAAAGCTTCCATACGGAGTGAATGGTACAAATTACCTCATAAAATGATTCTTGCCGCAATAGGACAGTGGCGTAAGAGATTATCTTTAGTAATCGATAAAGATGGCGGTCGATTCGAGTAAAATTATTTCATGGTAAACTTTCATGTATAATGTTCATAATATTGTTGTATTTTTCATTTTCTATTTCATCTGTGTGTAATTAAATGATTCGATATTTGTCACAGTATTTATTAGCCACCCTGTACTTTGAATACTTGCAAAAGTCAAGATAAATCACTGAAAACTACTAACTACTAAACTAACACTACAACTAAGCATATTTTTTACCTAATTGTATCATTTCATTCAAAATTAATATTTCAATAGTTAGAACAGCAATACCTTTAAAAGTTTATATATATATATATATATATATATATTAGTACAGTACAACCACCCAAATCTGGATGTTTCAAATCTAGAAACCCATCAAATCCGGAATGTTTTAATAAATGGCCAATTTTACTTTTTGATGTACCGATAGATGTTGCTACCAAAGTGATGGATTAAAAAAGCCCTTTTCTTTCAACGAAGTAACAGCAGCAATTTTGAGGCTATCAAGTATCTGAGAAAGAAGCTGAAATAGCAGAATTAGTAGAATGTGCAAATAAAGGCAACATTAACTTTAATAAATCGGACATACGGGAAATGTTAGACATCGGCGAAAATGTGCCAATCATCGGTTCTCTGAGTGATTCTGAAATTATTGATAGTGTGGTAAATAACAAAGGTTATGATGACAGCAATTATGAAAGTGATTCAGAATGCCTCCAAAACGAAAGAATGTCAATGGAAGACCTGATAAAATCATTAGATAAAACATTAATAGGCTTATAACAGCAGAATTTTACCTTGGAACATGAAATTATGGCAGAATATAGGATTCAAGAAAAAATAATTTCTAATAATCCGAAACTAAAGCAACAGACATTATTGACTAAAAGGTTTAAATTATAATGTAATTATATGTTCTGTATTCAGGTTTATTTAATAATTAAACCATTTTGCATATTTTTTTAAGTGTGTTTATTTTTTTCCTAAAATTTTGTAGTGTTATTTAAAATCTTCTCAAATCTGGAAAATTCCCAAATCCGGAATTGCTGTGTCCTGAACAATTCCGGATTTGGGAGGTTGTACAGTATTTACTTATACAGTTACCTTAGGTAGTGATTTATGGTGTTCAATAAAAATGTGAAAAAGTGTCGGTGTATCTTTATTATCAGTAACTCCTTGTTGTAGACCACGATTGTCATCTTGATTAAGTCTTCGGTCAAGGAAAACATCAAATACACCTACAAAAAATTAATCCATTTACATACATTGTGATAAACTTCAGTCATCAGTTTTATAAATAATGCAGAATAACAAATTAAAACCCTTACCTGGTTGTAAACATGTAGCACCAACAGAATGTCCAGTCAAAAATGTAAACCTTCTAATTTGATCTTCCATAAAAGCCATAGTTGTAACAGGATAAACATTTGCTTGAATAGGAAGTTTGTGAAAATAACGTCTTTTGAGCATCTAAAAATGTAAAAAGAAAAACAAGAATTTTGAAATAAAATACTGTTCAAACACTTTTTTATTCTTACTTTGAAATAAAATTAATACTAGAAATATATACCATCTAAGTTTGTGTTCTTACATAAAGATTTGATCTATAATTCTCCTCTGCACAGATTGTTTTATGTGTCTGAAATTTATATTAAAACTGATCATATTACTTAAAATAATTAAATATAACATTTGGGTCCTTCTTCTGGTAGTTCAGTATCTGATATAATAGATATTTCATTTTTTTCACACACACAAACAAGCACCCATACAAAAAATAATAAGGTATCCAAAATCACACCTTTGTGTGTAAACATACTTTGTATTCTACATAATATAATGTAGTACTATAACAATAGTGACAAAGACATGACAACAATTTGTTAGTACATTTAATTTTTAGATTAGGGAAAGGTTAAAAAAATATTAATTTTTAGATTAGGGGAAGGTTAAAAAAATAATGAGTAATTTAATGAATTATGAAGTTACAGAGTAAATATTAAAAATACAAAATTTCAAGATTGATTTTTCAATAAAAATACGTTAGTTCCTTACAAATCTTTGTCTAAAATGTTAAAATATTTTACTTTGTGAAAGTAAACAACTCATAAACGAGGTAAGAAAAATGTAATGACAGTTTCTACAAACAAATTATAGCACAAAAATTCTGAAGAAAAAACATTTTAAGACAGAGTGAAAAAAAAAAAATATTAACACAGGAGATGCTTTCAGACCAAAGTGATGTCTATGTGACAGAGTTAGGGCCCATAATTTAAGGTTATCAAAACTTCCTTTGTAAATTCAGTCAATGAATACCATTTTACAGGAATTTAAAATTTTCATCTAAAATCTTTTTATGGAATTACAGTTATTTAAGTACAGTTATTGACACCACAGTTATTGAAGTAGGTTCATGAAAGACTGCCTTAAAAGAAAGCACTTTTAAACAAAAAAAGGGCCCAACAGTTCTCATCCTCAATATATATAACATAAAATTTATCATGAATTGAATATGATAAAGTAAATTTCCAATGACATGAAATCCAATATTGACATATTTTTAAAAAAACCCTCTAGAAATGATGAAAAAAAAAAAGCATTTTACACAGTTGAAAACTTCTTTAAAGAAACAAAAAGCCTTAGAAATAAAAAAAATTAAAGCAGCAAATAATCTTGAACCAAAAAGTACACAGCATCTTGAAATAGAAACATCATGACTAAAAAACATACAGCATTATTCTGATTTTAAAAATATAGCCACAATATATTTTTACCTGGAAGCCATTCAGATCTGTGACAAATTCCTGATTCGAATTAGATATATTGGTAATAAACCTCATAACTAATTCTTTATTAAATTCTGAGGCAATATTTACTATATTATACACGTGAAAACCAACACCATCTACACCTGCAATAGAAAATAAAAACATATTACAAATGAAGACATGTTAAAAGATATTCTTTAACTGAAATAAATTTAAGACAATTGACTGTAACAGGCATTACTGTAAAGCAAAATAGTTGTAAGAACAAAACAGAATACAGAAAATTTAAAACATTACATTGTTCAGAAATTTTATAAATTAAACTTACCACGTCAAATTAAAGAATTTTATCACAACTAAGAAGATGTCTGTACATAAATCCAACAAAAATTATTCTAATAATTATATATATAAAAACCACTCGCATTTGTTGAAATATTTATAAGTATCTATGTATATTCAGCCGTATAATGATAACAAGAACAATAAATGATAAAATTAATAATTTACATGACCTGCCAACATTTTTTAAAACCCTTATAAAGACTAAAAATCTAGAGTAATAGTTCATTTTTCGATAGAAAACAAACTTAAAAAAAACTGTAGATACTTGAGTCCATGGTACATACCTGGAGAATTTCTCAAAATAATGTGATGTTCTATATCATGCAACAACACAGTTACTTCTGAATATAAACGACCCTCCATTATCCTAATAGTAGGTTTACCATAGTCTATTTCCTATTCGAAAGATTAAAAAAAAATATGTACAAGACCAGAATTACACAACAAAGATTGCACTTACATTTAAATCAGTAACAAATAATTAATATTCCTCTGAATAAAAGAAGATAATAGTGTGCACAGTTTTCTGTTACTTTTTTGAGTAGTAAGGATTTAACCTACTGATTTTTAAAATTCCTTGCTAAAAAAAATTTAGAAAATAGGATACATTTTCCTTTCTCTTATGTATGACAACTCTTTTAATGTAAAAATAAAAACAGTCTTTCATATCTTTACAGTAAAGAACTTTTATGTTATAATAATTGCCTCTTGTTTAGTTATTTAGTGTAGATATCTTCATTAGTAATATGTATTAGAGGTAGAGGTATATATGCAAATTTTGAAATCTATTAACAATAGCTCAGTCAATGGTTCATTCATAAAACAAAGGATTTATTTCTGCTGCAGTCTGAATGAGCAGGGAATTGTGCACAATTTTTCAGAAATTCTGCCACATCCAGGGTACTTGCACACAGAGGAGCCAATAATGAAGACAAACTTAGATTTTGAATTTTGGGTATAATGGAGATGTATATATAAGTATCTAAGTGTGAAATGTAAGCAAGACATTTTTTACATTTCTCTAAAAGCACTAACCTGACACTGACATTTTTTTTCATAACACTAGAACTATGGCATTTTAGATATACCTAGAACTACAGAGAGGGGTCATTTTGACACCTCGCAACAAAGGCCTTTATGACCTAATATTTCAAATAATGTATATAAATAAAACAAAGTTTGCTTATTATTCTAAAGGTGCATCACTTTAAAATAGTTTTTTAAAATAAAGCATGCATGACATGAATTTTGAAATATTTAAATTTTCAAAACAATTTTCTTCAATGTACATAAAGTTTATTGACACTTTTTACGTATAGAAAAGGATTTTTTAAGATTAAAGATGTGTAAAAATAAAGTATGACATCATAGAAAGATAATTTATGAATTATATGAGTACTTACAGATTCATTCCCTCTTACAGTAATTTACACAGTCATTAAAGCTCTCCTATTTTCCCAGTATAATACCCACAAACAGCTAAGTTACATTTGGAACAGTTCACAGATGGTTGAGAGTCAGTAAGCATTCTTAGTATGCATAATACAAATGATTACAATTTCTCTATAATATAATTTTCTCTTAGCTCTTTAGCAAGCAACAAAATATAATTCACGGCAGGTAACTGTTTTTCCCCATTACTTAAGTACCAATACATTTATAGCTACTAAGTCAAGAATATTAAAAAACACATGTACTGGCCAGCAACATGAGGATGATTTACCAAATATTTTCAGGTTATTTTATCTATGACATCCACCCCATATTTAGTCAAGGTATAAAATTCGATCACTTCTGGTGTGTTTTCTGTATTTTGTAATATTTTGTTCGAATTATGTGGTGTGCTTAGAAGAAGAACATGTTTGCTCCTTTTGTATTGGTATAATGTAAGATGTACACCATCATGTTTTATTTATGTAATTGAATACAATGGAAATTGCATCTTTTTCAAAGATGCGGGAACTTCCTTTTAACTCTATTTATAGTAACAACTAAACTCAGACCATCTCAAAGTTTCTTGGCAAGTTTCATCGATGTAAAAAAGATATCTGTTGTTACATTTCTTCAAGAGTTTTTGCATGGCTGAAGTAGATGAATAACAGCATTTTCTCCAATGGTTAATACTCCTGTCCTGTTAGCCTCTTTGCCCAAATAAGGTAATCATTTTATCAGGTATTTGGACTTAGCATCAACAGCCAGCCAGAATTTTATTCCAAATTTGTCCAGTTTATATTAGGCATATACTGTTGCATCTTGGTTGGAAAAAATGGCTCTTCTATCATTACATTCTTAGACAGTTTGCAGCACAAATAACATTTCTTGATAAAAATATTCCGGATTTCAGATATGAGAGGAAATCTGTCATTTTATAAATTCTGGGATCTTGAGGATTTCATATCAAATCGTATGTATTTCATGATTTCTACAAACCTGTCTTGACTCATAGTTTCTTGAAAAAAAAAAAAAAATGTGGCCCCAAAATTTTGACCACAAACTTGAAAGGGGTCTTTGTTGGCGAAAACACCTCTGACATATAATAGAGAAATGAATGCTTCCAGCTCTACAAGAGAAATACACCACTCAACAGTTTGAACCTGTCTCCTAGCCTCTGCTTTAGTGCATTTCATTATGATGTTCAAAGTTATTTGGTTTAAAAATGACTGCCATGAACTGACAGGGTTATCATTGAAGATGCTTCTTTTAGCACATGGTACAGGACCAAGAATCTCTTTTAAAATATTTTGAAGTGACCATCTTCCAGGTGCATTTCGGGCTGAAATTTCTCTGTTCCAAATTGTACTGCCCTTAGCCTCATCATCATTTGCATGTAATTGAACTATATTCTGGTTTCACTGTAGGAATTGATTTTTTTCTTTTTCTTTTCTCGGACGTAATTCTTTCACATTTTTTGCTCACTTTTGCTAAAAGTGCATTCAAATTTACTTTCAGAAGAGATAGATGTAGATAAGGATATCAAATGTATGTTTATATCTGGAACATAAAGAGCTTCATTTGAACAATCTGATTGATCAGATTTATCTGCATTGCTACAAGAATCTTCATCAGACAATTGTTGAAATCATTTTATGATTCCTTCCTTAGACAAACCTTAGTGACAAAAAGCAGATGCTATTCTAAACACGACTGCATTATCTACAGAATAATAATCACATGAAACGGAAATGAAGGCGAGCTCTAGGAATTATCTAGTGTTAGGGGTCAAATTGACCCCTAGCTGTAGTTCTGGGTATAAGCAGTTACTGTGAATAAACTAATAGATGAAACTCAAAAAAATTTTGTAAGCATAACATTTATAATACTTTAGAAAAAGTAGTAAAATTGCAACTTTTTGCAAAAGAAAATAAAATGTATACAAGAGGAAGAATTTTATTTAGGGGTCAAAATGACCCCTACCATAGTTCTAGTGTTAAACCAAGAAAATAGTCTCTCAAGAAGAATTCAAATAGAATTCTACCATTAGATACTAACTGACAGTTTTAAGAATAGTTTTAATTTTTAAAATTCGGTACGACTAAAAATAAGCATTGAACACTGGTGGCTTATAATGGATCATTTGTACTTGAAAACATGCAAATAGGATTTCATAATCTAGGCCTCAAAAATTCAATTTTTAAATGACTCTGATAGATAGGGTGAAATCAACTTAATGTGCTACAACACAAACACTAAAGCAGGTTATAAACAGAATCTCTTATCAAAAGATTCTCATGACCTTCCCCTTTCAAAGATGTAGCAGTACAGATGGCAATTAAAACTTTGTTTGCTTCTTATTTTAGGGTACTTAACTAGTGTAAATAGTTTTGTTTATGAATCCGAAACATCAAAGTTCAATTTACTAGGTCTTTTGTTTTTAGTTCAAATTACTTATATATATATGCTTTTATCAAACACTTTAGGTTGAAATTAGACAAATAAAAGTGAATGTATAATTTTTATAAAAAAATTCAAGTTCTGAGACTTAACAGCTCTGTTTAGTATGCTAATGCTACATGATCAATGAACTTTTTGAAAACTTGATGAACTTAATGGAAAAAATCATGAAGAGTTGGGCATAAATCATTTAAGAAAGCAGTTTAAAAAAATGTCAAATCACACTCTGCATAAATTCATGTAAACCACAGCCTGTTCATATAGCATCAGTGTAGAAATAACTTTTATCTTCAAGGAATTGAACTTTCAAAAGAAAAAAAATTGAGAAATTCAATAGTTAAGAACTAATTTATATATTTTTACATAGCTTTAGAGAAAAATTACATAGAGGAAAATTGCATTAACTGACTGTTTATTTATATGTACTCATTCTTGCATACAGAATGATTATATTCCATACTGTACACATGTATGCATTCTTGTACCTTCCGAAAATATTATTTTTGTCAAGTCAAGGTCACATACAAATAAAATAAAACCAATAAGATGCAAATAAAATGGTTGTAACACAACTGAAGGCTCTGCCACAGTAGTTTGACAAATCAAGTCATGAAGGTACAATGATACTTATCTCAGAAGAAACTGTTCTACAAGTTGGCCAAAAAAGCATGTCTCCCACATACAGCCAAGTTATACTCCTCTTATGGTCATGACTCACTAATGCAATAGTGAGTGCAACAGATATGAATTGGATAAACTTGCAGCTATGCAGTTTGAATAATTTTGGCTCGGATGGTAGCGAAGCATACACGATAACACTGTTAGATGATAAAAGCCTACATTTCAGTGCTATATACCAGTTAATATTAACAGTGCAATATCAACAACTTACTTGAAGATTATATTTTATTCAGAGAAATTTTTGTTCGAATGTTTGTTTCAGCTCAATGAACATTTTAAGATGAAGCCAAGTACATCACCTATTAGCAAGCCCAAGTTCAAAGCAGCACAGGATTAGTCAAGTAAAGATAATGTAATATGAAAAATATGAATGACTATCAATATTTTTTTAAATACTTCAAAAAACTACTTTTTGATATAGAGATAAAAGTTTTCTCCAACAGAGTTAGTAAATTTTCTTACAAAACATTCTTTTAAGCTCCTCAAATTAAAAATAATACTTTGTCGAAACTATAAGTTATCTCCTCCTTTAAAGTAACAGAAATATATAACACATATAAAAATGTATAATCATAAAGTACTTGAATCCCATAATTTACACTATAAATATGCAATTCTAATGGAAGTAAATAGATATGTTTTGTTATGATTTTGCAAAAGAAAAAAAAAGAGGAATGGAATGGAAGTATATATATAGAGAGGAAAGAGATGAAGGTACCTTTGCATCCGAATCTGGAAGAAATAAATAAGCACCACTTTTATCTTTTCCTTTGGTCTTGGTCCCATACTTCAAGAATTTTACTTCAATGGCCATCTCTTCCCATTCTGAAGCAAAGGTCATGTACCGTATTTTCTATATAAAAATGAAGTGAAAGGTATATATTTATATCTCTCTCTCTATCTCTATATATTTTAACTATCCAACCAATGTAGAATATATACAATATATGCTGAATTTTTTTCTTAAATTAAAGAGTTTCTTCAATTTTGTAACTGGGAACTATCAAAATTAAATAAATTATTTTATTGAATCTAATTACATACATTTTTGATTAAACTGAAACTGAAATATCTGTAATAGAAGCCCAGGATTAGTAAATGAATCAAATATCTTTGCATCAAAGAACACTACAAGCAATTTTACCTCATTGTAAAGAACTTTTAAGCAAGAAAAATGAAGGGTAGATTTATTATGGTCATACCACCAACTTATGATTTGGATATATGTCTAGATACAGACATAAGCAGATAATTAAACATTACTCATGATTAATTATAACACATACAGCTCAAACAAAATTCCTGGAAGGTTGATCTTTCTCCCTGATGAGTAGTTGCAATCATTCTAGGCAGTGTGCCAAAAATGCTTTTGGTTTAGTTGCAATTAATACAATGATCATTTATTAATGTTTCAAGCAAAAATAAAATATATACTCGGGTTTGTATGCTCAATAATCATCAAACCTTTTTGAACAGACAAATTTGTAAATTGTTGTTGTTGCTAAGCCCCCTGGACTAGAAAATGCTAGACCAGGTCCATGAGAATCTGTCATGTGAGCAAATGGGGGGCAGCAGTATCCTAATCTTCTGCAAGAAAGCTGATGGGGATACCCAAAAAGTCCACAATGTGGAAAGGATTCCCATGAGCAGCAGAACAGGAACAAGGAGGAATGACTGTCGTGGAGACACGACATGTGTTCAGAAAAGGGGCGATAGAAAACGGAATTCAAAAAATCAGACAAAAGAGATGCCTTGAACAGCGGGATAATGTACTGCGTATGCGAATGGCAAGGAGAGATAACAAGTTGAGAGGGGGCAATTGAAATGAGAAAACGGTCAACAGCTGCGTTTAACGAAGGGCCCAGCTGGTGATAATGAGCTGAGGAAAATGTGAAAACGGAGTCACAGTTAGGAGAAGAAAAGGGGTAGGGCGATTTACGAGGTTGACCGGCGTTAGAAACACCACAGGAGGCCCAGGCGAGAGCGTGGGAAGTCAAAAATGTAAGAAACCCCAGACAGGTGCAAGGGCGAACGCCCCCGTCAATATGGATTGGAGAAGATAGGAATATAAAAATGGGTGATCGGCCAATGAAGGGGTCCCGGATCGACCCATAGGACAGAAGGTGGACACCAATGAGGGCCTGAATATTTAATGATGGAAGTTGAGCTCGAGAGGAAAAGTTTTTAGAGAGAGCAGAACGAGTTGAGATCTTTCACTAAGAACACATAAGCCCCGGTAGACAGCGAAGGAAGAGAGAAGATGACGGGCTGCTAACTTAATACCGGAGAGACAAGCCAAGTCCTCGGTACCCGAAAAAGCAAACCGATATGAGATAGATGCAGACCCCAATACCGGAGAGGCCGACCGACTAACCTGTCATTTAGCGAGAGAGGAGCAGCCGTTTCCCCTGGACCATCGCGCCCCCGTAGCAAATGCCTAGATGCGGAGTAAAGCACCCTGAGTCCACCGCATGCCGATGATCGCAGCTGTTATCCTGGACCAGAGCCCGATGACCCCCCAGCCATGCTAGTGATGAGGTACGGACATTCGAAGTGACGAACGCTCTCCCAACGCGAGTGTATTCTCGGAGACGCCGCAGAACGCCGCAACAGATAGTGACCGCAGTTCCGCCTGAACCGACAGCCCGCTGCCCGAAAGAGCCCTAGGTTTCTCCCAGCAAGACTTGTGATGTCGATGTGTCGTCAGAAAAGGTAGGAGAGTATTTTGACTTATCCTAGCAATGCCCAATGCCTACTAGAGAGCGCAGTTAATTAGATAGGGCAGATTAGGTGAAATCTTTACATTTATGCATAGAATATCTATCATAAAATAGTGCTTGTGTATATCCATCTTAATTGAAGTAGTATCTTGCAATAGTTTTGGTAATGTGTTTATGTATAGCAATTAAGAATGTAGGATAATATAACAATGTTAGGGAGTAGATAAAAAATGTTAGTAGGGTGATATTGATGAGAATGAAGGTTAGATAAATAATCAGAATTAATGTATTGATAAGATATAGTAAGGAAGATAAATTGAAATGTATATGTAGATATATGGTGTTAATGAAATAGAAATTCGGAATCTTTAATGAATAATGTTGTTTGTATATGTTTACGATTGGTTTAATAAATTGATTTGGAACTATACATATGAGCATCACTCTCTAATTACTTGTACTACCACTAATACTATAACTAATAATTATATTACGGTGACATAATTGGTGCCCTGACAAACAGTTGGAGGTTAAATGATGGAATTTGTTAAATTAAGTATTGTAGAAATTTAATATGTGGACCAACGCCACTGAGAAAGAAGTGATTGCTCTCTGTATGGATGTGAATCAAGTGATTAAACTGTAGATATATTTATGATAGATATCTATGCTCGCGATAAAGAAAAGTGTGGGTACGGTAGTTAAGTCGAAGAGTGTCTAAGAATATAATGATAAAGGGAAAGAAACATTAGTTAGTACATAAGATATTGAAGGGTGTTAAGTTGCTAGCAAAACAAAAAAATATTAGTGATACTGCGGTAGTTTTATATAAGAATAAGTACGGAAAATTAAAAAATGGCACGCCGAAGGGAACAAAGGGCAAATCAGCTACTTGAGCTAGAGAGAGAGGAAAGAGATAGGGCACAAGTAAATGAGAGATTAGAAAATATTTCCATGATCCCAATGTTACCCGAATTCCATGGGAATGGAATAGAGAATATTGAATATTTGTTTGAGCAGGCGACGGAGATTGCGAGAATAGCTCAATGGAACAATAGGCAATTCGCGGCTTTACTAAAAACTCGGTTTAAGGGAAAGGCGTATGAGTATTTGTCAAAGAATAGGACATTGAGGGAGACAGAGGAACCGGCTGAAATAGAAAGAATTTATAGGGAAAGGTTTCACCAAACTCGGTCATTAATGCAGAAGCAACAGGCCTTCCAAAAGATTACACACACGCCAAATAAAACAATAATTGAGCTTGCTACTGACGTGGAAAACGCGGCTTTAGATTTTTTAGGACACGAGAACGCCGATAACGAACTTATGAATAAAATCCTGCTATCAAAATTCATCCAGGCGCTAAGAGCGGATGTGAAACGCGAAATCATGAAACTAAACATACAAGAGTTTAGAGTCGCGGTGCAACGCGCCCAAGAAATCGAAAATACGTTGAGGGAAGAATATGAGGAGATTGAATTATCAATCAACAAATTATCGATACAGGAAGAGGCAACAGAAAATCAAAAATTAAAAGATAAAATCCGGATGTTAGAAAAAAAATTAAGAGATAAAGAACATAATGATAGAAAATTTTGTTTGGCTTGCGAGCAAGAGGGGCATGACATGTTGGAATGTGACGATTTTAGACGATTTAAAGAAACGAGAGAGAATAGAAACGGCCCAAGAAATCAGCAAATAAATTATAATGCCCAAAGATATGGTAGAGGAACGTATAATGTACGTAGAAATAATTATGGTAGGCAATATAGACCACAAAACGGTAGACCGAACTTTAGTAACAGGGGGAGACCGAATTTTAGTTATAATAACCAAAATTTAAACTAAATAGGGAGCTTCCGCATCGCAAAATCAAGAATACAGGCGCCCATATAGGGAGGTTCCCACGTAATACAAAGAGGGGCAGATTCAAAAATACGAATAAAAGTAAAAATACAGGGCAAAATTTCAGAAGACAGGTACACCATCGACCAAATAAAAGATTCAAAAAAAAGATTAACAACACATATAGCAGGAACTACAGGTTAGGGAAAACAAATGATAGAAAACAGAATTGGGAGGAGGAAAAAAAGAAACGAAATGTAAAAGAGACGAACATTAGAATTTCGGCATGTAAAATAAAGCCTCAAACAAACGCGTTACCACGATTACATATAAGTTTTCCAGAGTATGAAGCAGTGGGTTTATTAGATTCAGGAGCAGCAATTTCGCTAATCAGTTTTAAATTATTCGAGAAAATCAAAGACACACAGAAAATTAATTACATATCGAGACAAGTCAAAATTCTATCAGTGACAGAGGAGGAAATAAATTATTCTAAATGCATAGAGATTACTCTAACTATTCAGAAATTGCGATTTAAGCAAGCTTTGTTCGTAACAAACGCTATGGAGAATACAGATTTTGAGATTATTTTAGGAATTGATTTTCTAACAAAACATAGAATGATATTAAACGCGGCAGAACGCAAATTATTATGCGAGGGAAAAATAATCAATCTAATTCCCGATAATTTGATAGTTGAAAAAGAGAAGCCAACAAGGGAGGATAATGCGCAACAGCAAAGTACAGGAATAATTAAGGATTCTCCTATAGTAAGGACAAGATCAAAAATCATATTGCAACCGGGCGAAACAAAGATAATCACACTTCGAGTGAACGGTATATTCCAGAATGGCTCAGCAGTAGTTTTAAAGAAATTGCCTAAAATACAAACGCTTGAAGAGAACTCCATACATTTAACTCAAAATAACGAAATACAAACAATATTTTGCAATAACACCACAAAAAGTATTCATTATAATAAAAATCAAAAGGTGGGGAGTATTGAGACAATTACTGATCAAATGCAAACTGAATACGGAGAACAGAAATATATCGCAAATATAACTACGGAGGAAATGATAAAATTAAGAAAAGAGGAATTTTGCATAGATGATTTTGAATTAGCGCACATTGATAGTGAAGGAAGAGACGAAATTCGGGAATTATTAGCAAAAAACTTTAAAGTATTTTCAAAATCATACAAAACATTGGGGGCGACCCAGGTCAATACACCACAATTAAAGTTAATACATGATTTCCCGATACAACAAAAAGAATACCCGATTCCAAAAAAAATATTGCCGACTTTAGAACAAGAAATAAGCGAGTTACTCCAAGCAAAGATAATTGAACCCTCGTGTTCAAACTATGCATTCCCAATTATTATGGTCAAAAAGAAAGGACAAAAAGGGGAAGATAAATTTCGATTAGCGGTTGATTTCAGACTATTGAATACCATAACACAATTATACAAGGTATCAGTACCAAAGATCAAGGATTTACTGCAAGAAATAAGTGGGTATAAATATTATACGACAATGGATTTAAAGGCGGCTTTCCTTCAGATATTTCTACCGCAGGAAAATAAACATGTATTTTCTTTTATTAGCCCAGTGGGAAATTTTACATTTAATCGGTATCTGTTTGGTTTCAAAAATAGCAGTAGCATTTTTGTTGACTTAATGCAGAAGGTGCTGGCTGGGTTGAAAGAAAAGGGAATAATATTTTACATAGATGATATAATAATAGCAGGGAATAATAGAGAAGAAATTAAAAAGAAAATGCAAATGGTATTCGACAGGCTAATACAAAATAATTTAACACTTGACCCACGAAAAATACAAATATGTAAAGAAAAAGTGGAAGTATTAGGATACGAAATTTCGAGAGAAGGTGTTCGACCGGCGACACAGAACATTAATAAAATAATCAGTTTTCCTCAACCTAAGACGGTGCGACAAGTAAAATCTTTTTTGGGGATGGCGAACTATTTTCGTCACCTCATAAAAAACTACGCGATAAAATCAAAGTTACTAGTGGGTTTGACAAAAAAGAACCAAAAATTTATATGGTCTCCAGAAGTAAACAAAGAATTTAAGGCTTTACAGCAGGAAATAGCCGACAAACCCACCATATTTAAGGCAAATTTAGATGAGGAATTTATTTTAATCACTGACGCAAGTTCAATAGCTCTGGGTGCTATTTTAGCTCAAGAGAGGGACGGTAAAATATTTCCCATTGAATATTATTCAAAAAAATTAAATGAACAACAAAGTAAATATGCATCGTGGAAAGTAGAACTTTTGGCAGTATATTCTGCAGTCAAATACTTTCACGAATATTTATTTGGGTCAAAATTTTTATTAATTTCAGATGCCATTATTCTAAAGCACAAAATTGATATCAGCCAACAAACAGCACCGGTGGTGAGATGGATACTGAATTTACAAAATTACGATTTCGAAGTTAGACATATAAAGGGCACAGAAAATCCGGCAGATTTTTTATCACGCCAGATATTTCCGGTGAATGTAATACAAACACAGAGTTATATAAACCCGTTATTTAAGCCAGATAATACAATGACTGTACAAAGAATCAAAATGGAACAAGAGAAGGACGCGAACATTCAAGAAATGATTAGACGAATAAAAGACGGGTCACACAAAAATAAAAGGGTAAATAAAAAGTATTTCATACATGACGAGTCAGGATTACTAATGATTAAGGACGATAGTCGGCATAATAAAATAAAAGAAAAACCGAAAATCGTAGTGCCGCATAATTTGGTGTTGGATATTATTGGAATAGCTCACGCGATGCACCAAGGTAGAGACAAAACACTCCAATTAATAAAAAAGGGATATTTCTGGAGAGGAATGTTTAAGGATGTGGACAGATTTGTTCGAAAGTGTGACCAATGCAATAAATTTAAAGATAGGCCTTTGCTTAAATATAGTATTATGCCCATGGATAGACTTCAAGAAAATCAACAGTTAATTTCGTTGGACATAGTGGGACCACTTCCGCGATCAAATAAAGGGCACGTGTACATATTAACAATATTAGATAACTTTTCAAGATTTGCAATGGCGTACCCATTGCGAAACGCCAATACGGAGACAGTATTAGATAAAATCACGGAATACGTTACAACATTCGGAATTCCTCAGAATATTTTAACAGATAACGGTCCACAGTTTACGGCCGAGAAATTCATTCAATTTGCGAAGCTCATGAATATAAATCTTCGAAAATCCAGTGTTTACCACCCTAATTCGAATGGCCGGGTAGAGCGGTTCCACGGTTCACTTAAAAATGCATTAGCTTGTGCAGCAACTAAAACATTTGATTGGCACCGAATAATTCCATGGTTTTTATTGTATTATAATGGAACTGACAACGACACAACAAAATTTTCACCGGCATTAATGCAATTTTTAAGAGAATTTAAGTTACCGGGACAAATTGAGATAAATAATACGGCGGGTACACAGGAAGGGACAAACACAAAACATGAACAAGTAATTCAGGATAAATTAAACTTATGCAAACAGATATTTGAAACGGTATGGCAAAACCAAGAAAAGAGAAATGAAACATATAACAAACGAAACCAGAAGGTGAGATCATTAGAACCAAGTTTAGGACAAATCGTGTATTTAAAGAATTTAAGAGCAAACAAGGCGTTACAAGAAAAATATACAGGCCCGTTTCAAATTATTAAAATTTTTAGGAACCGAAATGTATTAATAAAAGAAATGAATAATGGACAAAAGATTATAAAAGTACACGCAAATAAAATTAGAATTATCTCACAAGAATAATAACACGAGGAGTAATAAGTATTAATGATAAGTGATAATTAAAAAAAAAAAAAAGAAATAAAAAAGAAAAAATAAATTTAAAAACCTATCAAAGCCAAAAACAAAAAAAAATGTAAATAAACAGTGACCCATGTCATAGGACACGCCCCAAAGAGGAGGAGGTTAAGGATTAATGGTTTCTTAAAAATGTCACACAGGCAGAAAAGGGGCGGAGTCAAATTGGAACATAGAAGTCGTACTCTAGAATACATTATGGGCAAAATCAAGATGGATAATGGTAGCACTAATATGATATGAAATTTAAAAGATACATACCTGAAGAGTTGAGATGAGATTGACGGGATGAGCGCAAAGGAAACAAAGAATGTCATATTTGTCCAGATCAAACCGATAGTATCCATACACAAGGCGTGGGGCAACAAGATAGTAGGAGATTTCACGCGAAGTTGAAAAAAAAAAAATAATAAGAATAAATCAATAAATAAATAAATAAATTAAAAACAACATGTAAATACTTGAGAGGGCAGCCAATTGCTTAAGTGCAAGAGGCAAAAATAAGTATAAGTACAAAACAAAACAAAAAAAAAAAAATAATAATAATAATTGAAAGGTAATTAGATAATTGCCATAGGCCTGTCTAAAAAAAAAAAAAAAAAAAAAAAAAAAAAAAAAAAAAAAAATAAATAAATAAATAAATAAATAAGTAAATAAATAAGACTACGGTAACGCAAGAAGAAGGTTGCCAGTACGAGGACAGGAAAGTATGATATTGGTAACAGTTACACATTAACGGCCAGCATTCAATCAAAACGCGCGACAGTAAATTAGCGGACAGCGAATAATTTCACTAGGAATAATGGCCATGGAATCACGAATGAGATTGATAAATCATGATAATGTTCAGAGGCTAAGTAAATACCAGTTTAAACAAAAAAAAATGAAAAAAAATAAGAAGGATAATAATGATAAATTAATTGATTAGTAAATTAATTAAGTATTTAAAATAGGCACGGCATGGTAAGATGAAAATCAATAAGAGGCATGAAATGATGGACACAAAGAACTAAATAGAAATACACTAAGTAACACAGACACAAATAAATAATACATAAGGAGATAAATAAACTTATTAAATACATAGTTAGATATGTAAGATAAAGTGCGCAAGTTAACCAAGGCAGATAGTGACGATGGGAAATGATGATTAAAGGAAGGAGTTATAATACTGAGAAGTAATACACAATAATTTCGCTACCAGCGAGAATTACGAAAGGCATGAATGGCAAAAAATAAATAAATTATGGCAAAACGTTGAAAAAGTAATTCCGTGGCATAAAATAAAAGATTGCAAAGTTTAACACTTACCTGAATACGGATGATCGAAGTGGTAGGCAAGAAACAAATAGGATAATCCGGTTAAAACAGCGGTCAGATGTAAATAAAATAAATAAATAATTAAATTAAAAATAGAATTAAAAAAAAAAAAAAAGGAATAAGGTATGAGTAAAATAGACAACAATTGATAATAGCGAAAATTTACGAAGAAAATAAATAAATAAATAAAAAAAAAATAAATAAATAAAAGTACTGTAACTCACGGAGAATATTGCTAATACGAGTACATAAAATTGGTAAATGTTTGACATGCAGAAATTAATGGCAGACATTCAATTAAAGAAGCGCGACACACACACAAAAAAAAAAAAAATAATAATGGGTATCGAACGCGTGGAATGTTTGATACAAATACGATGTCAAAGGCAAAGTGAATAAAATTAAATACATAGAGGAAATTGCGAGTGAAAAGTTAGTTGCTATAATTAAAATCAATTAAAACCGGTCATAAGATTGAGCAGATAACAAACGCGTAGAGTATTAACGAAAAAAACAAATGAGATACAAACGATACTTAGTAGCTCACGGAATAACGGAGGTCAACAATGGCGGAGTAAGAGATTTTCAAAAGCACGCGGTCGAAATAGTTGGGGTTGCCAACGCAAGGTAAGGAATATTGCAGAGGTGCCGGTTAAAGATAAAGGCAGACCATTGAGAAACTGGTCCCGACAACTACTTAAAATAGCAGGCAAAAGTAACAGGTGAATAGCCAACGCCAAACAGAACTGGTTTGCCCCATGGAAATTACGCATGGCCGAGAAAACGAGTTGGCTATGGTGAAAATGAGGGGTCGAAGTGTAATCAATCAAGTGCTGTCACGTTTGGCGGGTCAGGAAGAGAATGTCTTTCAATCGTAAATAAACAAACATTTGGAATCGAAGGGAGGTTTTAAATGAAATAGAGTTATGTCAAAAGGTAAGGAAGTTACGTCAGAAAGGGATACGAATTGTTAGGAAACTGTAATTCTACTGTATTATTAAGGGGAATATGAAGCTTTTTATATGAATAATTACTGAAGGGAAGGAATGAAATACAAAAAAAAAATGATTTGTTTAAAATATTGGGCATTGCTAGAAAACAAAAGGCTCTCCACGACAGTGGTTAATGAACTCGAATAACAGAGGACAATCATAAAAAACTGAAAGGACAATCAGCAAATTGATATTGAATACAAGGACAATTTAATAAAGAAAATTTAAAAAAAAAAAAAAATACGTTACTCAAGTATGAATATATATATATATATAGTATGTAATGTATGATAGTTGATTATTTTAATGGAGTGTATAATATAATTTTTATTTGTTTTGGTAGCTGAGAATGAAATTGCGAAATATATGGATATTTCGCGCGGTTTTCAGTACTTTAGTAAGTGAAGATATATGTAAGGTTTGAGTATTGATTATTTTATGAAGTGTATAATATATATTTTATTTGTTTTGGCATCTGAAAATTAACTGATTTGAGAAGAATTAATTTAATTTGTTTTGGTATCTGAGTATGCAAAAAGTGTGAAATATATTATAGAGCACAAGCTACGGCATTGGGCATTGAGCAGGAACGATACAGATAATTGTGAGGTCGAAATAGAGACTAGATAGTGTCGAACAGAGATTTTGAGGTTGTTTCAGTAGACAGCAGGGAGAGACGTACGTAGGGAGGTGGCGAAAGGTAGATTGATTTGGAGTTCGGTCAGGCGTAAGTTTGAGGTGAAGTGAGGCAGATGTCATGGTTTGGTCTACGTAAAATTTTTTAATTTTGAAAGGAAGGGGTGAATGTCGTGGAGACACGACATGTGTTCAGAAAAGGGGCGATAGAAAACGGAATTCAAAAAATCAGACAAAAGAGATGCCTTGAACAGCGGGATAATGTACTGCGTATGCGAATGGCAAGGAGAGATAACAAGTTGAGAGGGGGCAATTGAAATGAGAAAACGGTCAACAGCTGCGTTTAACGAAGGGCCCAGCTGGTGATAATGAGCTGAGGAAAATGTGAAAACGGAGTCACAGTTAGGAGAAGAAAAGGGGTAGGGCGATTTACGAGGTTGACCGGCGTTAGAAACACCACAGGAGGCCCAGGCGAGAGCGTGGGAAGTCAAAAATGTAGAAACCCCAGACAGGTGCAAGGGCGAACGCCCCCGTCAATATGGATTGGAGAAGATAGGAATATAAAAATGGGTGATCGGCCAATGAAGGGGTCCCGGATCGACCCATAGGACAGAAGGTGGACACCAATGAGGGCCTGAATATTTAATGATGGAAGTTGAGCTCGAGAGGAAAAGTTTTTAGAGAGAGCAGAACGAGTTGAGATCTTTCACTAAGAACACATAAGCCCCGGTAGACAGCGAAGGAAGAGAGAAGATGACGGGCTGCTAACTTAATACCGGAGAGACAAGCCAAGTCCTCGGTACCCGAAAAAGCAAACCGATATGAGATAGATGCAGACCCCAATACCGGAGAGGCCGACCGACTAACCTGTCATTTAGCGAGAGAGGAGCAGCCGTTTCCCCTGGACCATCGCGCCCCCGTAGCAAATGCCTAGATGCGGAGTAAAGCACCCTGAGTCCACCGCATGCCGATGATCGCAGCTGTTATCCTGGACCAGAGCCCGATGACCCCCCAGCCATGCTAGTGATGAGGTACGGACCTTCGAAGTGACGAACGCTCTCCCAACGCGAGTGTATTCTCGGAGACGCCGCAGAACGCCGCAACAGATAGTGACCGCAGTTCCGCCTGAACCGACAGCCCGCTGCCCGAAAGAGCCCTAGGTTTCTCCCAGCAAGACTTGTGATGTCGATGTGTCGTCAGAAAAGGTAGGAGAGTATTTTGACTTATCCTAGCAATGCCCAATGCCTACTAGAGAGCGCAGTTAATTAGATAGGGCAGATTAGGTGAAATCTTTACATTTATGCATAGAATATCTATCATAAAATAGTGCTTGTGTATATCCATCTTATTACGGTGACAATGACCTCTGTAGAGTTCTCAAAGGGCATACTTTTTGTATGACCACTACAAAGATGAGCCAGGGCAGA
The DNA here is from genome assembly GCA_907164885.2 of Dolomedes plantarius. NCBI lineage: Eukaryota > Metazoa > Arthropoda > Arachnida > Araneae > Dolomedidae > Dolomedes > Dolomedes plantarius. The sequence continues at coordinate 104,495,328 of OU015501.1, forward strand.
CTATATTGGTCTTGGACCTCTAAAGAGCAAGGCTACACCAGGGTGCTTGATGCCAGATACCAGTCATGAGCAGGAGGCTCTCTCCAAACACTGTATAGCCTGGTCTTAAAAATGGATTGAGCCTCCGATGCAGTTAGGACTTCAAACAGGAGTGAATCCTCTGGATAAGCCTCATTACGACAAATCCATGCTGAAGGGAAAAATGTGCAGCTTCAATTTAACCAAGAAACCTGAGAACAAGGAGTAGACTGACGAGACCTTGAATTGCCTGATAGTGTTTAGCTGGGTAAATGGAATGGCCTTCAAGCCTTGAGTTACCCTACCAGGAGAATATCTTCTGATGTACTTCACCCATTCCTCCCACTGACACCCCCTTGCCCCGATGAGGCAACTAACAGGACTTAAGGGGGGGGGGGGGTGAATTCTTAAACAATACAATATCTTTGATAAGATTAATCAGACACCATAAATGGTTTAAAAATTTACAAATTCATAAAACAAACCTGTTAATCAGACAACAAAAAGTTTTATACTACAAAATATAGAAATCTTATATATTTCTTTGTAATGAACATAGATTTGACTGTTAAAAATGAAGTAAACCTGTACTATCCAGAACCAAACAATGGTTAAAATTTATAACAAAGAGGAAAATAAAAATAAAATACACATTTTCAAAAAATTTAGCTGAGAAAAAATAAAAGCACAGAAAAATGGTTATTCTAATTGAATCACATTTCTAAACAATGATAAGCTTCTTTGGATTTCACATTAACTAATAAATGATAGTAACAAAGTGAAATCATGTAAAGTATAAGGAACAAAAGTTCCAATTAAAAATTGGTATATAACTCACTGGTTACTGTGCACTAAACAACACAGTTATTAGAAAAACATAACATTTTTTTGGGGGGTATGACCAAATTCAAGTAATTTTCACATTTTATTTTGCTTCATCACAGACAAAATATGGAATGATATAAAATTAACTAACAGCTTTTACTAAAGTTATTATACATAATTAGTAGTAGTTTAGGATGGATATATATATATATATATATATATATATATATATATGTAATAATACTAATAATAGTATGGCTGTAGCCGGGCACATAACTTGGTCGTTGACTCATCAGGGACGAGAAAGCGCAGCGTCCCAGGGAAATCTTGTAGTCGTAGTGGCATAGGAAGGAAGTCCAGGCAGAAAACATGGTACTCCACAGAAACTTCACAGTTCTTTTATTAAGAATGGGGTTTTAAAAAGACTGGAGATACACTTGACAAACTTAACGTTCCAAACACATCACGGCTAGTCGGGTACGGCGTGCCGACCAGCGGCAGGACCGCTGTAAAATACTCACGGAGAGCTCTACATGTTTCCTCGTTGAGAGCAGACACCCAAAAGCTACGGAATTATCGAGAAAAGCCCGGGTTTTTCAAGCGGGCTGAACTTTAATTTGTTAAAAAACTGACACGTGATTAAGTCACGTCATATGAGGTGATTATCGAAAGGGTTCACATCATAGCTTTTAGAATAGACTTCGTTATATAATTCTTTCTGCACGTGGCCTTAGGGGAAAATCTAATAGATTGATATTGGTTGAATATAGGTCGCAATCCAAGGTTAAGGGACTGTATTCTGTTACATTAGGATGAAGAATTTGGAAAGGGTGTGTTAAAAAATAAAAAGGGTTTGAAATTTATTTCATATATATATATGTATACACAATTTATTTAATTGAGCATAACTTTCAGGGTTAATTTAAGATGTATGCAAATATTAAATACATCAGCCTGTATGATTTTTTCCAGTGCTAAAAATCAGAAATACAAAATGTTTATATATATATATGATTATCTTGTTTTAGAATCTACGAGTTTATAATTCATTAAAAAGGAACTTAAGTATAAACTGATATCAAATGAAATGGTTAAGCATTTGAGAAAATTACAGTATATTTTACTTATTTAAACAAATTATTGAGAGAGATAGAGCCCCATACAAACAAGTTTGCTAACTCTTAAGGACCAGATCATAGAATTCAATAAAGACTGACTAATTTAGTTTTAATACAAATAATTATTTTGCAATATTAAAAAATATATAACTATAACTTTTTAAAGTCTTGGGCTTTATTAATTATTATAAGGGTGGAAAAGAGGTTTGTACAGTGTTTAAAATTTCTCTTCAAATAACATGCATACATAACGAATACAAAAACAGGCCTTTATTAATTTAACAGTACCTTTAGCATTCCTGTTGTTCCAGAAAATACAGCTGTCATAAAATCTGATTTTATGGAGAATTCTGTAGATTCATCTATTCTTGTCAAAGGAAATGAGCTAAAACAATCATGAAACATAATGCAATATTACATTATAGGTTTATACATCAAGAAATTGTAGAAAGTGCGAAAATTAATATTCATTGTCTGCTGAAAGTATGACTTTCAAGTAAAACAACTGCTTTTTCTCCCAGCACAGTCAACAAGAGGGCATAAGATAAACAAGTGCAGCTTTACCAGACACCATTGTCTAAACATTTGGGAACATGTTATCTGAGTGCAAAATTTAAAAATGAACTATTATTAGCCATTGACACAAAGGTGAGCCTTTTATAGAACTGTAGAGTTAGGACTTTACTTTTGATACTGTGGTCAAGATATTCCAGTAATGAAAGAACATGGATGAGAACTACTGGGTTGTCAGAAAAGTCATGATGCATATATCCAACAGATGGAAGTAGTACATCAGATGGAAGTAGTTGTTTGAAGCACTAGAAGCATGTGCATCTGTGTTATTACTATATCATTGGATAGCTGACAGTTCTAGCTGTATCTTTAAAAAAATAAATTGAGCAATTTGGTTGCATTTTGGAGATTTTATGACATGTTGAAGATGTAAGACCAATCTGTGCATTTTCTCCATATTTTACTCTTTTAGTTCAGTAAAGGGAAGAACATGAGTCAAGTTTGTGAAAAGTTGAGAAAAGTTTACTGTGACAATGCTCTACAAGAGCGTTAGTGCTAAAGATGATTCAGGAAATTCTATGCAGGTGATTTGGATCTCAATGATGCTCCAAGGTCAGGGAGGCCCTCCAAGGTTGATGATGACCAAATGATTAAGTCAAACCCATGTTACATGACATAATATATTGCAGAAACATTGAACATTCATCATTCAAGCTTTCACAACCACCTGAAGAAACTAGGATATATAAGCAGGCTCAACATTCGAGTTCCTCATGAACTCACAAAAGTTCAGTTGATGCTGTGGATAAACACTGCAATACTCCTTAAACGTGAGGAATATGATCCATTTTGAAATTACTGATACCTGGGGATAAGAAGTGGATTGTTAACAACAATGTGGTGTGCAAGCAGTCTTGGTCCTGATGTGATGATTCACTTCAAATGACTTTGAAAGCAGACATTCATCAGCAGAATGTTATGTTCTCAATGTGGTGGGATATTAAAAGTGTTGTGTGTTTCAAGCTCCTACCAAGGAACCAAACAGTCAATTTGAATGTGTGCTGTCAGCAATTGGATACTTTAAACAAATCCATCATCCATCATCCAGAATTCATTAATCGTAAAGGAGTTGTTTTCATCATGACAACGTGTGACCACACACAAGTTTGATGACCCATCAGAAATTATTGGAAATTGGATGGCCATACTCGCCTGACCTTGCAATGTCAGACTTTCACTTGTTTTTCTCTCTCCAAAATTTCTTGTAGGGTATAATGTTTAATTCAGATGAGGCTGTAAATCAGCATCTTGTTCAGTTTCTTGCTGATAAGAACAGGTCTTTCTATGAACAAGGAATTATGCAGTGAAGATGGCAAAAGGCTATCAAACAAAATGGGCAATATATTGTTGAGTGATCTTTGTTCTTTATATAAATGGCCTCTGAAAAACATAGAAAAAATATGTCATGACTTTCCCGAGAACCCGATACAAGCAGCCCACTGGGAATGTCAAAAGAACATTTACATTCACAGATAAATTGGTTATTCTTAATTACAGGAACTTTAAGAGTTAAGATAGTGAAATAATTAACTATGGAAATTAACCAGAATATATTTAGACAGTATGTAAATCAAAACTCTGCATATAACCCTCAGATGTGAACAATAAGAATGACAATTATGAATAAAGCTCAATCATTTGAATTTAGTAAATGAGATATATTTTTCTATAACTGATAAATAAAGGGGGGGGGGGAAGCGAACATCTGTTAGGCAGAAATTTATAACTTCCCATCTGATATGAACAACACTCACTATGTTTCACCATCAAGGCTATGGTTAAGGGACACTCATGTTCAACATGTTGAACCAAGAAGAAAAGTGCAATGTGTGACTGATAATGGTCAAATTAAAATGACCACAAGCAACTGGCTTAAAAGATTTGTCAGGCTTGTGGGGAGTATGGAATCAGCCATACTAAGAACCTATAGTGTAATATGAGAATGATCAAACCAAGAACTACTACTGCCCTACCAGATCACAAAAACATGCACAACACAACATGTAAACATGAGTATGTAGTGCTGCAAACTTCAGCTCTGAAGGGTTGATCAGAATGGAGTAATTATAGTGCATGAAGGAGCACTTACTCCTTTCTCACTGGTTGAGGAGAAAATGTTTTCTGCTTCTGGAAGCTTCTGAAGCAATAGTATATTTGACTATGATCACATATGGCCCTGACAATAGCTTCAAATCCTGCATGACAGGTTGTTACAGGGGGGAGTTTTGAATAGCTATGTGTGATATGGGTTTTTAAAAGGTTGTTCAACAGCTAAGACTCATAAATGAAACATAAAAATGACTGCCTCATATCATCTAACAATTTACTGGATCTTCCCAAAAAATTTTCAAGAAGATAATGAGATTAGCAGCACAGTGTTGGGTAGATGAAGTCTAGTCATGGTAACTCTTGCCCATCATTATCAAAAAGGCTTACAATGGGAACAAAAATGTAAGAATACCAAGAAGTCCTTAAATCAAAAGACAATATTAGTTCCATGAACAGTGTTTTCTGCTTCATCATTTGAACAGATCAGCATGTGAGTATAAAGGAAAATACATAAAAGGTGAACACTTATTGTTTACATAGAGAACAGAGAGCATAAAAAGGATCTAAGAAAACAATTGGATAGTGGAATCTGATGTTTTGAACAGTGTTCAACAAAATTCTGATGACATACATATGCCACAATTTAACAAATGTAATGAAACAAATGTAATTTATGGTAAAAAAAGTATAAGGTATGGGCCTTTATGAATAAAACATAATAGATCATAATACTCAGGTTTCTACAGATTTGAAGATGAAAAGTTCAAGGTATTATGTAAACTTTCTCTTAAAACTCACAAAATTAATTCAATTGTAAATCTCAAAACTATGTAGGAATACCAAATTTCTTTCCAAAAAGCTCTAATTCACTATTTAAGGTACTCAAAAGATCTATGGTGTGAACCCAGTACAAATACTGCAGGACTGCTTGAGTCTTGCCCACTCTTTGTTGAAACATTTCTGTTTTAGTTATGCACACACTGTCTCTTAATATCAGAATAGATTTTAGATCATCGTCAAATATAAAAGTCAGTATCACTAGATTTAAGATTAGAACACAAAGGAATTTGTAATTTAGTCTCAAAGTTTCATAATTTTACAATACCCCATACAAATAACATTCTTTCTTAATTTTTTATAATCATACATGCAAAAACACCCAAAAGTTATATATTTTCACCTAACAAAATAATTTTCATAGAATAATTTCAAATTTTATTTTAACTGATTCTACCCTAATATATGTGTATATGTATGACTATTTAATTCCATCATTTTATAACTCATTTTCATAACACTGAATTCAAAGCACACTTTTAAAAATACTAAAAACTTGAAAGACTGTAGTTAAATATATATTTGCCTGAGACTATGTTTTTCTATTTTACTAGCAATTATGTAAATTAGCAAAATTTTATTTGAAAAGTTAATACTAGATTGACAAAGGATACACTATAGAATAGAAGGAAAAAAACTAACAAATATAAACAGTACAACCAAAACAACTGTGTTTTTTAATAAAACAATCCCAAAAACTCCAAAATAGATTACTTACAATGTACTAGGTAAGGAAGCATGACGAATAAGTTTCACATTACATTTGTTTGAAGCAGCAGATTCTACAGGTTCTACTTCATGTATAGAATATGTGACTAAAGTTAATGCAGGGAGTTCAGCAGAAAAAATCAACTGAAAATGGTGTGAAAATAAAAAATTTTTATAAACAGAGCACATGCATGAAAAAACACAAGTAAAGTATGCGAACAGGTATTACGGTAGATTACAAACAGTGAATACAGTATTAAAAGCAGAAACTGTCAAAAAATAATTAGGAAGATGCAATATTTATAGTTTTTTTAATCTATATTTTAAGAGTTTTAAAACAATATGAAAAACATGGAATAAAATTTTCCATAACTCAATTATAGAAAGTAAGAATTAACTTCGAAAGTTCACAGGACACAGTTATTATTTGAACAGAACTGATAAAAATTATGAAAAACTTGGGAATTAAAAAAGTTTACAAATATAAGTTAAAATTTTCAAAAATATCTCCTTTACAACAGATTTTTGTTTTTGTTTTGCAGCAGTAAGGATTTTGGGTATAGGTTATACTGAATAAATAATAAAAAAATTAATAATCAAATTCAATACTTGATTATATGACATTGATAATTTATGGGAAATGTACAAAATTTACAGTATTTATGCAAGCATTATTAAGTTAGTTCAAAAGCATGCAAACTTGCTTTAATGAAGGCAAGATCGGTATTATTCTATGCTGTAACTTCACTTTCACCTTCAGAGTATTTTATAAACTAACAAGAAAGCTTTTAAAATAACATTTCAATTAATTATTGTCTACCCTTAGAAAGATATCTTACAAATTTATGAATTAGTACCAGTTAATAAAACTTCCATACATAACTATAGAAGGAAGGAGAAATTTGATTTTAAATGAACCTTTGTATTGAACTGTCGTCAGAATTAGATTTCTTAGGAGAAAGTACATTATAGTGAAGTCGTGATCACAGGTAAACCTCACAAAAATACACTGTCATGACTGACAACATCTGAGCTTCATGCCATGTATCAAACAAAACTCATTTGCTTACACATAATTACTAAAATTAGAAAAAAAATTCTATATGACAGATAGAATTACCTCATATTCAGCAGTAACAAGCTTGTCTTTCACAAATATAGGATTCACTTGGGATGGAACCTCAGTTCCAGTATTATCTTTCACTACAATAGATGCACTTGATACAATCACTTTAATCAACCTCCTTACGGGAAAACCCAGAGAATTAAACAAAACAATGTTCCTAGAAACATTTCAAGAATTAGTTTGAAATAAGCAAAGAAAAAAAATTACTTAGGCACAAAGTTACTTTTCATAGTTTTTATGCATAACAGTCTAATAACATACAGAGTACGATCCTAAAGTTCGGGGAATTGGCATAAAAGTCCTTACCTTAAAAAGTTTATATTGCCGATACACAACCACCTTCAAACTAATCACCTTGGACAACGATACAATTTTGCCAGCGCTAGTATAACTTCTGGAAGCCATTTTTTGAAACCGCCTTCTGTGATGCCGCTCTCACCTCATCTGCTGACACAAAATGGCATCCCTTCAAAAGGTTTTTCATTGATGGAAACAAATAAAAATCACACGGGGCTAAGTCCGGTGAATAGGCGGGGTGTGGAAGCACATTCATGTGAATTTTGGCGAGAAAGTATGTGACCAGTTGGGACCGATGTGTAGGTGCATTGTCATGCAGAGGGTACCAGTCTCCACTTAGCCAGATCTACAGCCGTTTATGACAAATGGTTTTCCACAAACAACGAAAAATGTCTACATAATGTTCCTTGTTTACTGTTCTGCCTTCAGGAATAAATTCTGAATGAACAATTCCTTGAGAATCAAAAAGTACCTCCATCATTACTTTCCCTTTGCTCCGATCCTGCCGGAATTTCTTCGATCGTGGTGAGGGGGGGGGGGGGATTTCCATGTTGAAGAAGCACGTTTTGATTGGATATCAAATAAATAACACTACGTTTCATCATCTGTTATGATGTGGTTCAAAAAAGCTGGATCCTTATCGGCTTTGTCGATTAAATCACCCGATATACTCATTCGTACTTCCTTTTGTTCAGAAATCAAAAGCCAAGAGACAATTTGATTAGACACTCTGCATGTTAAGATCTTCTGTTAAAATATGCTGGCAACTAGTCTTTAATAAGTGAGTGGTCGCAGCGATGTTTTCAAGGATTTGACGACAATCTTTGCAAATACATTGAGAGACCAACTCAACATTTCCTCATTCCGTGAAGTTGAAGGTCGACCAGAGCCTTCATCATCTGCGATGGATTCTCGGCCCTCTTTAAAATGCCAATGCCATCCGTACACCTTCGATGTCGGCATGGTAGAATCACCGTACACCTTTTGTAGCATTTTTCAAGTCTCCATAGGTATTTTACCTAAATGCTGACAAAATTTAATGTTGCAATGCTGTTCTTTAAAAACCATTTTTATTACGTTGCAGAACAAAGGTAACTATCTCCGGAAGGAAACATCAGCACAAGTGGTTTAATCACGTGACATGGGTGAAACCAACCTGAACACGTATGGGTTGTTTGGCAGAATCCATTTCATACGCTGTCCCTTCAAATATATGCTTTTGTTGTCATAGATTACCGCATTCCCTGAACTTTTGGATTGTACCTCGTAGAAATGCAATCAAAACAATAAATCTACACTTACCTACTTTTGATATCCGAAGAGAAATTAATAGTTTTTTTAATAGGAAGAGAATTATGGTGCCTATATTCATCCTAAAGATTAACAAAAAATTAAAAACAAATTTTAATTACCTAAAACACTGATACAAAAAAATTACTTTAAATTTTCAACTATGAAAAATCATCATTACTCTATTGGCTATTTTTCCTGCCTTTTTCTTACAAAAAGTTTAAATTAAATATTCTGTATAACATTTGTTGATACTATGTACTAAATAAGATATATATTCATAAGAAAATGCCAATTAACATATTCAATGCATAACAATATATTAACAAGCTAAACAATTTAAGCAATTATGGCAAATTATAAACTAATACTACTACCCATAGTAACTAATAATGGGAAATGAAGTGGCTATAGTATGCAATTCTGCATCAATTAAACTAAAAAGTCTCTCCTCTCCACACTATGTAAGAATTATAAGATTCTAGATATAAATAATCTGGGTTTTCAAATTAGTTGAAAAGTGCACTCTTCTTTCAAAATGACCATTTAAGAAGAAAAATTGGGTAACAGCAAAAACATTTATTAATAACACACAATGATACTGCAAGTAAAATTCAATTTCAAAGAAGTAATACACTAAATTTTATACAGTACACAGAGTATGTCCTAAAAAAATCCCTTAATGATTTGCTTTTAGGGTTACAGTCAGTATTAATTGACACATCCAAAGAAAACAATTTTAAAAGTATATTTAGCAGATATATGCTTACTGTCTGTAATAATGATATTTCTTCATCTATAGCATCATACGTGTTAGCAGCGAGTAGAAATACAGCACACTGTCCAATAACATAACGTAACTTCTGGAATGCTACTGACATCCTAAAACAATATATAACAATCCTTTGATGCAAATACACAAAAATGCAAAATTTTTAGTTTTTATTAATACAGCACAATTAATCTAAGTGAAGCTCAAAATAGTATGTTCGTTACAGTACAGGGCAAATGCCAAATACAGCTCATTTCATTAATGTAAAGGAATTCAAGATAATTTACATGTTTTCTCTCCTTCACCCATACTGGTTATTGCAAATTGCTATTTCTATAATAAACACAGAAAATTTTTAGTATTTTATCTACATTTTAGAAAACTTCTATGGTTTCATCTTATCTATAATTAAAAATACTTTAATCAATGCCTGAATTTTAAATTAAAAATATTTTAAAGGGCATTATGACCAAAGGATTTTTTTTAAAACAAAAAGGAAAAAATTTAAATTCATATCTCCTTTAAATTACTTCTTTAGAAACACTAAAAGAAAATTACAATATGATAAGTATTTTTCAATAAAGTCCTAAAAAAATAAGCATATGTAATGTACAAAATTTAAGATAATGAGAAGGATTACGTTTAAAAATTCTGTTAGGGAAAAAAAAAAGCTTCCTTCAAAATTAATTCTTTTTGACGCAATTACAAAAAAAAAAAAAAAAAACCCTACTAAAACCTAAAATATAAGATATTTTTTAATTATACTCCTCTGGAGTTAATAACTTACTCATATAAAAAAATTAAACAAGTATTTAAAAGATATATGCATCAACATCAAAATATCAGCATAAAACAAAGAAAAAATTCTGAAATTAATCTTCTTTCTGAAATGAAAAGCCAACATTTCTGCATCTTTGTTTATTATCTAGTTGACCAGGTTTGCGTTTCCAGTCATACATTCCTATCTGATTCTGTTTTGTTTTGGAGTTATCTACCTCCTCAAGAAAAAATGTGATATTTCCAGCCATCTAGTGGGGTTGGTAAGAAGTACGGTCCCATTATGTAGACAGTGCCCTCAAGCACCAGGTTTGTGTTTCCAGTCATACATTCCTATGTGATTATTGCTCGTCTTGATGCCTACTATCACCACTCTGAATTTGTCGGGCGAATTTTGGAATACCCTATATCTAATATATATATATATAGAGAGAGAGAGAGAGAGGGGAGGGGGGGTGAAAGGCACTAAGTCACAATTATTAAATTTTACAAAGAGCTCAATGAAATCTATTTAGAGCTCTTTACCTTGATACAATGATAGGATATGTTACCGCTTTCAACTGGCAAGGTCTCTTTCATATAAATATTCAGTTAGAGCTTTGCACCACTGAAATTAGTGTAAAAATTATGAAAGAATAAAGTTAAACAGTCTACTTTTAAAAAATGGACTTGGTGCCTTTTACCTCTGGAAACAGATATATATCTATCTATCTATATATATATATATATATATATATATATATATATCTCCATATATATATATATATATATACAGTGGAATCTTGATCGATCATTTTCGGATCCATCGTTTTTCCGTATGTGTCATTCATTTTATCCAGTTCCAACGATCATATTGCTTTGTTATGTTTCCGCATCTATCGTTCATTTCAATCGGTCCCTTGAAAAACGATAGATCGAGATTCCACTGTATATATATATATATATATATGTAATACATATTATATATATATATGCAATATATATTATATATATACATATGCAATATATATTATATATACACACATATATAAATATATATGTAAATATAATACACACACACATATATACATATATTGTAGTAGAAAAATACAGGAATGAAATTAACCTAACTTATCAAAGATATTAAGTAAATAAAAATACTAACTTGGAAGCATAATCTAAAACTACATGGTCTCTAGAAGTTCCAGTAATTGCATCATGATGCTGAAAAAGACTTAATGTTCTTCTAGAGGAAACAAGGTCACTCATTAAAGACGTAACATATGGATGCATAGATAGTAGAGTCTGCTCATCTATTTTAGCCATCATGATGCTAAATAATATCTCAGCACATCTATATGAAAGAGTGAAAATAATTAGATTATAAAATCACTAGGATTTATAGTATAAATTATTTCCTACCATAAACTTTTTTTAATACTGCAATGTGGCTAGTTTTCAATCAATAATTATTAAATCATTATCAAGTTACCTTGATAACAATTTATCAAGGTTATATCTCCTGAGTGACTAGGATGACCTGCCATGAAATTGTTCGAGGAAAATTAATGACATTTAGCAACATGGCAGTACCCAAGCTCATAATTTAACACTTATTTATCAACCAAGGATCAACTCATTTTCAGAGAGCAAAAATAATGTGTTCTTAAAGGCTTCTTATGGACGAGTGGTAACATTTTCAAGGGTCTCAAAAATGATTTAAAATGAGTTATTTCCAAATTTTAAGACATTTAATAATATTTTAGAGTTAGGATCACACACTTACATACACACAAAACCACATTCTGATTTCCCTAGAATACCAACTTACTCGTAACATCAGTAATCATAATTCAAAATTACTTTTGAAGGTTGTAATCTGTTTGGATTTTTCCTTTTTTAAACTTAAGTTACATCAGTAAGAAGTATCATAGTGAGTAATTAGAACAAACCAGTAATTTTTTTTAAATATTCATGTGAGGAAGAGAGAGGGATATCAGATATGGATTCTCATCCTAAGTAACAATAATAGAAAATAAAACACACAAAAATAATATCTGCATTCTCCTAAAACCAATCATTGACAGCAATATAATGAAAATTTTTGTAACTGAAAAAATGAACACTATTTATCAACAAAGAAAAGGACCTTAAACCAAATAATATGAAAATAAAGAATACTGGAGGAATTTTAAGAACCATAAAACCTTATCATCATGAACAGAAGGGTTGTACAACATTCCTTGTATGTTTTAAATACAATATTGGAGGTACAGAAAAAAAGGGGGGCTACATCAAGTACCTTAAATGAGCTTCAAGAGATCTATCCATATTTTTATAAAAAGGTCTAGATGTGAAGTAACCACTCCAGTAATGATCATCTCGATCCGCATACGTAAAGAAGTCTCCAGACAGAGAAGGAAAAGATGCTGACATATTTCTCTCATCTACATTCATTTCATCTCTTAGAGCAGAGAAATAATCATCTAATGTACCAAACTGGGCCTAAAAGAAAATTCTTTTAATAAAATAAATGTCTTTATATCATTTAATTTTTATTGAAATCAATTTCACAAAATATATTGCTTTTACATATGATAGTGTATGAGTAATTTCTTCATCTGGAACAGTAACTATGATCAATGCTTAATATTTTTCATCTATACTATGATAAATAATAAAATTAAGAAATTTTTAAGGAATATATTTATATATATATATATATATATATATATCTATATATATATATATATATATATATATATATATATATATGTATATATATATATATATATATATATATATATATATATATATATATATATATATATATATATATATATATGTGTGTGTGATTCAAATAAAATTCATTTACTGAGTGAAATGTCTTAAAACATTTGTTTATAACATCCTTTACAACCCTTGTAAGCACATAAGACAGAAAATACTTAAATAGTGTAAATGCTCATTTCTTAAATGCCTTTGCAATCTTTCTCAAAAAGTGGATTATTAACACATTGTTGACCAGTAACTCATGTTTGTACACACAAATGTTGAAGACAATTTAGGATAAAGGGAAGTCATATTGGAGAAATTTTTGATCCACTGAGCATTGCTTCACTTGAAAACTACCTTTACTATGACCTGAATGAGTTTCAGGTAAATCCTCACACTTTATCATTTAAACTGTGAATTTCCCACCCTCATACAAAGAAAACTAATTTCTGGAAATAAAAATGCCATATTTTATTACAAAATTTCAGTCTTTGCTGGAGACATGCATATATATTTAAACAAAATTGCAAGTCAACAATGCATTAAAATATGATATACAAAACAAATTTTTCATGTAACACTACCAATCAGCTTCTTAAAGAATGAATGAATTACCACCTCCAGTCTAAAATCTTTTTTCCTATATGAAAAAGAATGTTCTTTTCTATCTATCTCTATCTTGCTCTTTTTTTTCCTAAATTTGTAGCATTAATTTTCCATCTCTTTTAGCCATACATTATCTCTAAACGTTCAGAGAGACAAGATGAGAAAAAAGATGAATGCTAAAAAGTGATATAGAATAAAAATGTATGTAATGAATTATCTAAAGCATTTGTCACTAAAGAGAATTACTCATCTGAAACTGGAAATACCTGTAGCAAATTCAGATAGGTACAACAGGTAAAAAATTTGCTCAAATTTTTATCTGAGGGTTAAAAAAAGGGTGACTTCTTAGAACAGCTGATTAACAATGCCCAAGTTCATAGATTTTAAGAAGTTCACAACAAACACCAAGATTAACAAAAGAAAAACTTTAAAGGGGTAAGAGAATAAATTTATTTTTTTGGTAAATTGCCTGCACTGACTTTTGTACAGCAATAGCCAATTTAAGTAATTGTAAACTTACTCTTCTATTAATTACAATTTTACTGTTAACTTGTTATGTATTTATATTTGCTCAAGGTTAATATTGTTGATGGAGAGAATTTGTAAAATCTGGTTACAAATTTCCTTTTGATGTGTTATTTTGTTTCACTACTGTTTTTTTTTTTAAGTATTATGTAGTACAAGATTCAATGCACCCAAATATTAATTGGTACCTTGGACCATTAAACTAAAAGAACAAACTTCTTATTACTTGAAGATTGAATTATATGAAGCTAGTAGTTATTTACGATCTTATGTTAAACAATGAAAAATAGCAAAATGTTTAAGAAAGGAAATCGAACAAAGGTTAGAGTAAAAGCTAATCAACATATTAGAGATACCTGATTGATACTTGAGTAGATGTCTAAGTAATTCCACTTACCTCTACTATATATGGATAATAGGACATGGTAATTAGCAGATATTTCCTAACAGAATTCCACTATTCAAAGCAAATGGAACTCTAACATATGATTTTGGATGAAATCTAATGTACCTACTCTCACAGAGAACATTTCATTGCTTTACTTAATCCATCAGTAAATTATTCTAAATAAATATTTTGAAAAGTTTTATACAGCTTTATCTACAGCAGATTATGGGAAAGATGTATAAACCTATTGTTTCCTATTGTGGAATCTACTTACATTCAAGTCCATGATAGCCAATTTAAAAGACAGTAAAATATTAAAGGAGGAAAGTTTAGTTAATAGAAAAAAAGAAAAAGAGAGAGAGAATGAAAGTGAGACTGCAACAGAGAGAGAAATCTAAGAAAATCTTCATTACATGTGAAGATCGACAATCAATAATGCAAATATGACAGTATAATTTTTCATACCTCTGCATGCCAATCTTCTCGACTATTGATGTAATCAAAAAGCTTTTGGTAATTGTTGAATTGCTGATCCCACTCATTTACTTTATCATATCTAAAATCATCTCCAAGCTGAATCATCACAACGTTAGACTGGAAAAGCTGAGATTTTTTCCTATACTGATCTAATAATATCCAAGCTCTATTGAAAAAAGAAAAAGAGAGAGAATTTTACACACAATTGCAAAATAAACTAAATGTATGCATGCATACATAAAATAAATGACTTAAAAGATATCTTATAAATGAATAGTTAAGAGTTCAAACATGAGAATATTTTAATTCTAATAAAAGTTGTTTATTCAATTATATACAAAATTTATTGCTTTGCTCTTTGATCACATTATTTATACATTACAGAAATATTCAACTTGATTACAAAAGCTGGCTGAAACTGATTAAATACTTCCAAATTTAGTATTTTTAATGCATAATTTTGTAAAAGTAAAAATATTGTTAGAGAGCATACTCACATATTTTCAATTAAGATTATTAGCGAAGATCTTGCTTTTGAAACGGAGAGTTGAAAATTAAAGTAAATGGTGATTAAATGCTGTATGCTGTGGCCATGTGCTGATTGGTGATGGGAGACAGTGCCAAACTGATTTCGAACAGTTTTGACCCGCATGGGCTTGTGGGAAAATTCAATTCTATCAGTATGCATGAATCAGTAGACATGAACGAGTGAACATGATCAACCTGTGAGTATGCTTTTTTCCCCTCTTATCTCTCTCTCTCCATTGTTATAAATAGATTTATTGAGCTATGGCTCTACAACAATTCTAATCGATATATTTTATAATGAATGGGTTTTAACTGTTTATTAACCAAGACCTGTTAAATTTAATAAAATATTGTCTTTAAGTGTACCTGATGCTTTGCCTGCATTATTTAGCACATTCACGGTTCCAAACTAGGGTTAATATCCACTGTGTGATCTTCTAATTTTGATAATTATTTATAAGATTAAAACAGCCATGCATCAATATCAATATATATATATATATGATACAAATTTCAATCCTTTCCATTATCCCTAACATGCTTTTTCCAAATTCATTTATTTTATTGCGACAGAACACTGTCCCTCTTTCTTGATTTGGACCTAAATCCAACCCAAAGTAATTTATTAGTTTTTCCCCTAAGGCACGTGCGGCCAAAACTTATGTAAGGAAGGAACTTCTACGACGTTCGAAACATCACCCCCTATGACGCGACATAATCACGTGTCTGCTTCTGACCAATTAGAAGTTTAATAGACCCGTACTCGGGCGAGAGATTTTCGTGCCTCTGCAGCTTTGCCTGCCTGCTTTCGGACGATGAAGGATGTAAAGTTTTTCGTGCTCCAAATTGTGTTCAGGGGCCCCCCGTTCCCCGCAATATGTCGTTCAAATAAAGATTCATCTAGCTGAAAGCGTCTTTAATTTTGGTGGGTGAACTTTAAATTTATTCGCATGTGATTGTGTTCCGATGCCTTTCCCAGTTACTCTCCATTGCTGTCTCCCCAACAACTCAGCTACGGATTGACCCGGATCCGAAAAAACTATGAAGTTACCAGCCATTTGAGCATCACCCCCGTCAAGGGTATTACATATATATACATACTATATGCATATATCACACATTCTTAGATAATTCTATGCATATTATATACCTATATGATACTTTTAACACTAATATATAATAGCTTGAATAATTAGTAAAAAACATATTTGTAAACCACTTCCAGCTTTGGGTTAATTTTGTAAATTTTGTATGAAAAATTAAAATAAAACTCCATAGAAGTAAAAGGAAACAAATATGTAATACTTTACCTTTATATTTTAAATTAAATCAGATCACTAAATTAAAGAAAATATTCTCCTTCACCACAATGTATTATTGCCTTCAATATATTAAGGCCACATTCATCAATTAGGTTCTACCCATACTTCTCTCTATACTACACAATAAATCAAGTATTTTAAGATAAACTTTTACATGAAAGTTCAGAAACAAATTTGAGTTTTGTGGTAACACAAAAATAAAAGAGATGGCTAAACAAATATTTCAGTGGCAAAATATATTATAAAAATCCTTCCAAATATTTTATAATAAGAGTAATTTTAATTACATTATGTATTAGGAATGGAAACAATTCTGTTGGTCTAGGGAGATCTTACAAACAAACATAAAAGATCAAATAAAGAAATTAGTGACTACAGGTAGGCAGGAAAAATTCAATAAAGCATATTGTACAAATACAAGTTAAATACAATTCCAACTAGGAATATGCAATAAATTAAATAATGTACCTTATAAACAGAAATATTTATGAAACCCCTTTAGAATGAAAACTGCAATTATTATAAGGCACTAAAAAGTATTACCCTGAGAAAGTTAGGAGGACTAATATGCCTTTGATAATTAATAATCTTGAGACTAAGAACCAAACTTAAAACTTCTTTGATACCAAAAAAATATATTACAATGAACTACTTACAATCACAGCACTGAAATTCATATGATTTTCATTGGTTTAAGGAAAATGAGAGTTAACCTAATTTTTTGAAAATTTAAGGATAATTTTAGAATGGACATTACCTGTAAAATAACTGTTACCATCCAACATAATGATTACAGAATTACAACTTTTGATAGATGCTAGGCCAATAACACATTAAAAACGCTTTAATAATCAGATAGAATCTATAAGATTATAGCATAAACAAAAGTAGTTTTGGGCTCTTAACAATAAGCATTGAAATTTCAATAAAGCTATAAAAGATCTAGAAAAATAAAATATCTTAATTCATAGATAAGAAAGAATAAATAACCTATCAGCGACATTTTTTTCCGAAATTGCAACAGGTGGTATTCGCCATGGACAGTTTACTTTGTTCCCTGGAAGTCGCTAAAGTCAAACTGACAGCAAATTTTGGGATCAGGGCCACATGTGTGAGGAATGTCATAGCTGTAGAAAGGCATGGTATGACATAAAATATCCATTGTATGGTTCTGATCTGAAAATAAAATAAAAAAATACTTATGAAACTAAAAATAAAAAAAAAGCTCAAACTGAAGTTTCTTTATAATGGAAACAGAAGTAAAAGAATAAAACTGTTGATTTAAGCATCAGCATCAAGAACTAATGCTCAGGACATTAAGCAAAACTAAATTACTGGTTATTATACATAATGTTCTCTATAATTAAAGGAGTTTAAATCTGTTTCACTTGCATAATTTTAAAATTTTTTTATTTCCAATGGCAGGTTACAAGACTATATTGGTAGGAAAGTGCGTCACCAGAAGCATTCTTCCCACTTTTACACGGCCGTGACGTTGCGTCTGCAGGAGGGCATGGCTGGGTTGGCAATCCACTCTTCGCAAACCGTATTTGGCAACAGAAAATATGCAGAGTGGGGATCAGATGTGTCAGACGCACCTCCCTTGGCGCCAAAAGTTTTTGTCGCCAAGGGGGTTTCCACAGACATGTTAGGCTTAAAGTGCGAAATGTAAACAAAATATGGACAGATGTAGTAAATGTAATAAATTGGAAAACAAGCTTACTGCTGGTTTTAATAAACTCGTAGGCACCCACGGGATCTTAAAAACACATAAATACAAAAATTAAAGCTTAAAAATAATTAGAAATTTGTTAGGTGGGAGGGGGGCTGACGCCCCCCCTCCCACCTAACGAATTTCTAATCTCCCACCCCCCAATTTAAAAAAATCAGTACAATGCAACTAATTATAACTCATTTAAATAAACATAAAATACACCTTGGTTAAATATATATTTCTTCATTAAACATAAATTACAGCACAAATTCAATTGGAAAAATACGAGTTGACAATAGAATATAAAAAAGGATCTATTTGCATTATATCGCCTCTATGTTAGACATAAAAATCCCCTGTATTTCTCAATTACACTAAATACTGCTGGCATAATGAATAAAAGAACAAAAATAAATTGGAATATACAACCAGATGTATCCACGGTGCTTGCTAGCGATTAAATGCGAAATTCAAACTTAGATCACAAAATTCAAGAACTGTTGCCATAACATAATATTACTACACTAAAGAACGTAAAAAAAACATTCACGGCACCTATAAATGATGCAAAACACAAGACAAAACAAAATCTGGCAACAAAAAAATCCTAAACGCAACAAAAACACAAATTGGCAACACCAAAATAAAAACCGGCATCCCTAAAAAACCCACCAAACAACCAATAGAATCCATGAAAAATTGCCCCTTGGCGTTTGCTGCGTATAATATACGGTGGGGTACTTAAAATACCCCACCACATTTTAAATCAACCACAACGTTTTCAAAAACTCAAACGTAAAAACGCATAACATAACCAACATGTAAGTCCATCAAACCACATCTAAAGTAACTGTTTAAATTAACAGTTAATTTCAAATAAACCTCAAAAAACCTCATTTAGCCTCCCACTTTATACCCCTAACAACCCCCAAAAGTATGCCTATATCTCAAAAATCTACATCTAATACTATCCAAAATATGTCATTAATATTTCGCAACAACATGGCCGCCATATTATATCACGTAAACAAATGCACACAACTAGCCATTCAAACTGGGTTGCCACAAAATCTCGCCAAAATCTCATGGTTACCACACCAACACAAAATTGCCAAACTTGCAGGGAGATGCGTCTAACACATCTGTACCAGAGTGGATTGTCTATAAAAGGTTAACAGTGCTATCACTGCAGCAGATGTTGGGAAGTAAAACAGTTGAGCAGTCGTGTCGTTAAGTTATACGAACAAAAGTTATATTAGTCGGTGTTTTTTTTTTATCATGCAGTTTATTTTAAAAGTATGTGTTTAGAAACTTTTGTCCTGAAATAAACAGGGTTTATATCCCTTTTTAATAAAAATTTTACTACTCCAAATCCACTTACGATAACAGAGTTATGGGCCCAAGATCCGATTAGTAATGTTGAGACGGAGGGCCTCATAAAAGTTTTTCAAGATATTGTTTAAAGAATTCCGTTACAAGCCAAACTGTGAAGATGGCTGAAATAGGCACAATAGAGAAGCTCAACCGAAACAACTATGCTTCTTGGAGCAGTGACATGGCCATAGTTTTGATGGACCGAGGTTGCTGGGACATTGTCCTAGGCAAAGAGAAACAGCCCAACCAAGAAAAGGCTATGCATAAAGAGGTTAGGGACTATCTTAAGGACTATCAAGTATGGATGAAACGGTCTTTTAGAACTATCTACCTGGGAGTGGAGCCCGAATTTTGCCCAATAATACAAGGGATGACCAGTGGCCAAGCATGGCAGAAACCAAAACAATTCCAACCGGATTCATGGGCAAGAGCAATAATGTTGACAGATGAATTTTATAACTGCCGGCTGGAGGAAAATGAGGCTATAGATATGCATGCTGCCAGACTTCAGAGAATTGTGAGACAACTGAAAGAAGTCAATAGAGAAAAAGACCAATTTGAGCAGTCATTCCAGTTGATACGATATATACCCGATAAGTATGAAGGAATAATTCAGATTATATATAGATGGCCTGAGGAGGACTTTACTTTCGAAAAAGTTCTCAAAGAATTAATATCAGAAGAAGCATGCCTACAGCAACATGAGCAGGACAAGAACAAGGAAACCACGATGATAAGATGAAAACCACAGCCCAGAACAGCTACTTGTCCTCCTACATACGTGGTATTTTATCTTAGTAACCAGCTCTATTAAGTTGGAACTAAAGAATATCTACATTAGCTATACCTACAGGAGATATCTCCTCACCTCACATAAGAAAATGCAGCAGACTTCATATATTCAACAGTTTCTGCAGAGAATAAAAATGTAATCAATCTTGTATTTCATTCAAGTTTCTTAAATGTGTCAGTGATTACAAAGCTATAAATTTAATCAAACAATGCTTTATAATGCTGTAGAAATCTTTTACAATTAAGTATGCTTTAAAAGGATGAATAGTGGCTTCTCTTTTGTATTATACATGAAAATGGAATAGATTACTATTTAATTTGTATTTGATAAATCATCTTTGTAATTATTATAGTATACAAAACTTTACCTTATTCTCATTATTAACTACATTTAATGGGAAAATTAATGCAAATGAAATATCTCATAAAGTATTTCTTTATAGATTTCAGTTTATTCATACATATAACTATATGAAGAGAAGACTGGATGGATACATTTAAAATGTTAAGAGCCAAACACAGAAAAAGTAAAAAAAGACTAAAATTTAGTGAGAATGTGCTTTAGAAACTACTGTTGGCCTCTGAGGGTTTAATAATTACATTAAGAAAAAAAAAGAGGTTTTAATCTAACAGCTGAATGTTTAGTAAGTAAAAGACATTCTAAAAATTAGGTATAATAATGATTCATGTATACAGTATTTCTATAATAATGTCCACAGCAAATAAAAGCTTCACTTTTGATCACTTGATGCACATTTAATTGGTAATTATAAATTCAAATTCTATTTAACTTAATTGAAGGTTTGAGAGGTATTTTCCCTTTACACAATGTATAAAAACATAGTATGAAAAATTAACTCACAACAATTTGAAGAACTTTTGATATTTTAATGCTGCAATGGGTAGGGGAAGCCCACATATTTATTTTTTTCAAACTACAAAGTAAGATAGGAATAATTTGGAAAACCAAAAATTTTACTTACATTTTCTTATCTTACAACCATAATGGTGCAATTTTAGACAGTAATTATCACCAGCATTAATTCAATTCAGAACATCTTATAATTATAACAGTTAAATCCCTTATCAAAGCCCTATTCATACACTTCAGAAAAGTATTGTAAAAAAAGATTCAAATTGCTTTGATATCGATCAATCAGAACAAATGATTATTGAAACCATATAGCTATAACACACAGCAAAAGCCATATTGCTATAGTGAAACCATATAGCTATAACAGCAAAATACTTTTTTTTTTACTTTTCAGAATTTTGTTCAATAAAGAAGAGATTTCGGATCAAACATGAGTTGATTTAGATACACACTTAAGGCTGCTATGTACTAACCCCATAGGATTCGCTCACCTCAATGTTAACCTATGGAGAAAATTTGTCCACAGATTGCCGACTTGGATTGAAAGATTTTTTTTAAAAAATTGTACTCTGTCATAGAGAAAGAAATTTTACATGTGTGGACATATTTTGTTTTTGTTTTTAAAAATCAATTAATATTTTAAAATTTAAATTATTCAAGGAAAAATCTGGTATAGTGTGTTTTAAACGCTCATAAATTCCTTCGGTGGATGAAATTTATAAAATGAATCCTGTAGAGTTTTGCACAAAAGTTCAGGCTATCTGACAATACAATTTTATTTGATTATCAGCATTTGTATAGCTGTAAATAGTAGACAAAAAAATATTTTAAATAAAAAATTCTGCTGAGGTTTTCACCTGTTGGGGGGGATGATTGATAACTTTGACAGGACTGCCCATCGCTGCGAGGGGTAGCGCTCCTGACTTGCCACCCCGCGAGTGAGGGGTCAGTTAACAAAAGCCGAAAACTTTATCATTAGGGTTTTGAAAACCTGAACTTTGGAAAACAGGAACACGGGACAAACAAACAAAAAGAAAAAACTTTGTGATTAATTTGTGAAATTCTTGACTGAATATCAGAAATAGCTCCCTTCATGTTGGCCTCGTTGTCATATCCAGCTATCTTTTATTTTTTTTCTCTCTTTTCTTTTTCTTTTTCAGATAACCAAAATAAACTTTCTTTCAAGTTCATCCTTAATTATAAGAAAAATTAAGAACAGATCAGTAGAGATTTTAAGAGTAAACTTCAAATGAATAAGCACTTTAAAAACACAATTTAATCGAATGTTACATGCATACTTATTCCGAATGTAAACATAATAAAAAGAAGTCAAACTACAAATTTCTGTAAAAAGGGTAAAGATTATGGAAGACTAAAAAAAATATGTGACACATATCACTGAAAATTCAAAACAATATTTCGGATCCCAATTAAAATTTTGCAAACTTGTAAGTAAAACAAAGAAACAAAACATAGCATTTAGGAATAATTTTTAATGTGAATGAGCAATCTAAAAAAATAATTTAGTCGAATGTTCCGCGCATACATATTCCAAATGTAAGCATAATAAATAAAAATCAAACTAAGATTCTCAAATTTCTCTATCATTAAAATAATATAACACATATAAACTAAAATTATCCACAGTACAAGCAGTAAAATTATTCATAATTTATTTAATTACATGAAAAAAAAATTAAATTGAAAAAAATCTGTTAAGCTTTATTTTTACAAGCTTCAAGTTTTTCTTGATTTTTTTTATATTTCTATTATTGTACAGCCAAAATATAAGAAGGATTACGTATTGGCATTCATCACCGATATCGTAGATCTACGAGCTCTGGAAGCAAGCAATCGAAATAAAATAATTTAACTTTTGGCTCTATATAATTTTTTCTAAAAATCATTATCTTTTTCAATTTTTTTAACTTTTGCACCCTGTTTGGTCCACAGCACAAATAGGCAATAGTTTCTTTTTGTGATGTGTAGCTGTCCTTGGATGTAATGATAATAAATGTATTTTTTACTAATAGGCTTTTTATTTATCCTGCTTTCATTGCCAACACTCTATTTTTCAAACAACTTCATTCGTGTTCCTGGACTTCTTCTGTGGAGAGCCAGGAATATTTCTCACTTTGGTGTTTTACTGTTATGAGACAGTACTGCTGCTTTGCACCTAGCTTGGTACAACTGTCTCATGCAAAAGTTTACTCGTTTGCCTCCGATGTACTTGGAAACTCTTGCATTCAGTTCTTTAACAGAATTGTTATTCGCATTGAATAACAGACTTTTGCATTGTCTGCTAATTAATTAAAAATTCTCATAATTCTGCAAAGGAGTCCACATTTTATGAATTCAGGAATGACATTTTGAGATTGCATTTTTTTACAAAAATATTTTTAACATCATTTATGTTCCCGAACATATGTAGAGGGGCATTTAAAATGTCATTACGCAAACTTTTCAGAATTTCATGTGAAGATATTCGTTTGCCTTTTCCTGTATCGAACAGCACACACAACTGCTTGTCTCACTTTGAGAATTTTACTGCCAAGTTCTTTTCTAATATAACAAGGGCCATACTTACTATTTCTAACTACTTCTCTAAGTTTGGAGCACATATTTCTGAGCAAATGGATTTTACATTAAATTTTAACATTGGATTTCAGACAGATTACTTTAAATTAAAGTAAGGCTCAAGAAACATTCACATACCGAGTTTCATTAAAATCGGCACAAAACAGACCGAGCTACACTTTTTAGAAAACTCATTTTTTTTTCCCAAATGTATACCAGTGTATTATGTTTTGCCATTTTAAATCTACAATATACAGGGTGTCCGGGCTAAAAGTATCCAAAAGTTATAGCTTATATTTATGGAACTACCCATTAAAATTAAAAAATATATATATTTAAATAGTAAGAAGATCTCAGAAAGTTTTAATATCAATCACAGATTTCAACGTGTAAACCTTTTGTAGCACGACAAAGTCTAAATAGTAATCCAGTTCTCCCTAAGTGTTTCATAGCATATCAGGTCTTATTATACGAATTTCTTGAATGATACGCTTCTTCAACTCCTCCACAGCTTCAAATTATTGTTTATACACAATGAATTTAATGAATCCCCAAGCAAAAAAGTCTAATAACTCCTGATATGCTAGACTTAGATGACTTAGAGAGAACTGGATTACCATATAGACTTTAGTCATGCTATGAAAGGTGCACACATCAAAATCTATGATACTATGATCGAAATCTATGAATGATGTTAAAACTTGGTGACGTGTTCTCTCTATTTAAATATTTTTTTCAAAATTATAATAGGTAGTTCCATAAAAATAAGTCATAAATTTTTGATACTTTTAGCCCAGACACCCTGTATGTAAAAGCCAAATACCACTCACTCACTCACTGATCACTGTGTATCTCTTGAACCATGAGTTTTAGGAAGCTGAAATTTTGTATAGTAGTTGCACTTCGGCTCTCACTAACAATAACATTTAAGAAATATTGTTTAAAAATCTAAACTTTTAGGATGTGAAAAGACACTTAAAACCTCAAAATGAAACACAGACTGATGATCACTGTATCTCAGGAACCATAAGACCTAAGAAGTTGAAATTTTGCATGGTAGCTCATCTAAGGCCCTAGGTGCTCACAAAGAAAGCTAAAAAATCAAACCATAATTAGGTTAGAAGGGGCACAAGGCCCCAAAATTAAAAAAATAAATATAAATATAAAAACCCTTATTTAATGTTGGTCATTAAATTATAGGGTGAATTCCTCTAAGAAATGACAACACTTTACTACTAAAGGTAATTTAAATTAAAGGAACCCGATTACATAATTGGTGGTAGTAATATATTGCGTAGTGAAACATGGGTATTTAGCTATAGATATATATAGGAAAAAAAAAAGACAAGAAAATATATATGGGACAGAGATAAAACATTCTTTCAAGTTCATCTTAAAAGTATAAGAAATATTAAGAACAAATCAATAGAGTTTTGAATGTACTACTGAAAAATTTCATAAATACATTAAACACGTTGTCCGATGGCTAAACTATATCAATTAGTTTGAAACTAGTTGCTATTATATTTTATCGTTATTTGATGATAATTTTGTATTTTTACTCTGTCTCATTTTGACGCCTCTTTCAATGTCTTATCCATGGGACCCGCCATGTTTGGAGAAACTTACAACAAAACAATCTACCTTTTTATTATTCTAGAATTTCTACATTTGAGTCATGTGAAAACATTTCAAAAATAACACACAATTATTTTATAGTACTTTTGTATATTAAACAATTTTGTCAAGATATTGAACCTTTTTCTGAAATTTATGTGCAAGAAGTCAGTGTTTGTTTACTTTAACGCACACAAAGACGACGTCAAGAAGAATGGTTTTCGAATATTCTAGTGCCACCAAAATACATTAAAAAAAATTATTCAAATGGCTCAGTTATATCTAAGTTAGGAATTCATGTATTGAAAATATTCTTAATATACTTTATTTATCAAGGACAAGCTAGCAAGTCCATTATAGGTACATTTTAGAAATTAGAAAAAAAAGCATGGTTTAAGTGTTATTTCCAAAGTAGAGTGACCATAATAATTTTATATCATTTCAAAAATAATTTTTTTTAAATCCATAACTTCAGATTTAATACATTAATATCAGATCCTTTTTACGCTACTGAATGGAAATGAATTTTTTTTTAAACTTATTAAGTATGTATAAATTAAAGGAAAAAATGTAGTTCTTACTGTTTTGATAAAATAATTCAAAATACGATGTAATGGCTCTCAAATTTTTCAAAATACAGATAAGTTTATCACATTAAAGTCCCGAATATTATTATACACAAGAGATAAGCAGTTTTTTTAGATAACAAATTACTAACTTCAATAGAAGGACAAAGTAGGATGGCAGTTTTTGACTTGAATTTGCTTCAATTGGAAAAGGTTGAAATTTGTGAAAGCTGAACTTAAGATATCTAAAATTTTTATTACAGTTATGTTTTATTTTTACAGACACAGGATACTTATTAGCAGCAAATGACTGGTGATTTATGATGATCAAATGATTAGATCGAAATTACAATTAAAGATATCTGCAATATCACCCTGACATGCAATATTGCAGATATCTTTAATTTATTGGAATCCTCTGAGCAATTCCTTGAAGATTCAAAGTTTTCTGAGATTATTTCTTTTAAACCTAATTTCATTTTCACTAGAAAATCCCAATTTTTCAGTATTAAAATCCTTAATTTACTACTGTCTGTAATGAACTCATATTAATAAATAGTTTCAAAGTACTAACTTTCTCTGTAGATAAGAATAATTTACAAAAATTTTTCAAGACACAAAATCAGCACTTTCTTTCAGTGAAAGTTATATTTTATATTTTTTGCTTTAATTTCTCATTGATTTTGTGAAAGTCAGTCTTAATTTTACTTTTATGCTTATGACGGGACCGATCGTATCCATGAGTCAACTGATGATAAATTCAGCCTCGGACCGTTTTGAATTTTTGCTCGCTACAACCAGCTTAAATTATTTAAACAAAGAATTACTTACCCCACTGTTGTCTCCATAAAAATTCAAGACTTTTGTGCTTTGCTAAGTATTTTTTGATTGAATAATGTACTCGTTGTATTACCATATTATCTATCCCCATTCGTCTAAGTAAATAAGCCATAGTTGGGGATAATCCAAAAGGGTCAATAGCCCATCCATTCTTAGGTTTGTAATCTATGAAAGAAAAATAAACTTCATAGTATCTTAGTTGCCCATAATATAACAATAAAAACTTACTTATAGAATGAAAAACATTTTCTAGCAAGCAGAGGTATAAGCCAGACTTCCACCTACTTGTGACTAATTTTAATATCTTTAATTTTTGTATCAAAGTAACTGTTACAAAATCAGAATGCAAGTCAAAAACTAGATTGATTGAAAATTGCTCCTACATAAGGTATTATACTCTTATTATATGCTACATGGTTGGCCAATAACTGAGTTTACACTGACCTGATGATCACATATGGTTTATCATTTCCCTACATTAAATTAAGTTCTAGGCTTTATCTATAAAAGAAAATTGTCACATTTTAATTTTTATAAAGTATTTTTTAGAGATTATTTTAATAATGCTCAAGCAACTGAGCAATGTTAATAGATTATTCAGAACTATAATGTATATCACTAAAATAACTAACGGTAAGTCATTTTCAAATTTTGGAATAAAAGAAATGATATAATCAATGCTTGTAAATGTTTTTCAAAACCAGTTATGAAAACAAAATATATCCACAACAAAATCAATTTTCAAAATATTTTAATTGGAAATTGATTTTATTACATTAAAACCTCATTCAGATTGTATTGGTAAGAGATTTTTCCATAAATTATTTCTTGAAAATTCAAAAGTAGTCATCAAGCAGAGTTAAACTTGTGTGTATATATACATATATATATATATATATTGTGAACCATAGAAGCATTTTACGACACAAAAGTCAAATGAAGAGGAATATTCAGGCATTAAAGTTGACAACAGCAGCAGTTGACAAGTTAGGTCACTCCTAGTACATTTGAAATATTAAATTAACGTATATGACCATCTCAGGTAGTACTAAAAGGCAAAGAGTTCAAATAGAGATAATTTTAGAAATACCAAATGAATAATAACAAGAGAAACATGGACAATGATCTGCTATTAAAACTATTTTAGCTAAAGAAATTCAAAAATACATTCAATATTAAGTTGATAAGGAATTGATATATGCACATTAAAATGCAATTACAATTACTAGAGTTTATCCTCATTTATATCCACAAATACTAGCATATGCATTCATAACATTTAGTAATCTTTATTTCTCATCATTTCAAATTGCTTTGAAAAGAATTTCCTCTTATGTTACAATACAATGAAACTATAAAAATGACGGAACTTGCTGTAAAAGTTTTGTTTCTTCAAAATTGTACCTCAGTTAAAGTAAGACTTAACTTACGTCTGAATTACTTTGAGTAGATATGTTTCATTCCTTATGTTTCTACAATTGTAGCAGGGGTAGCTGTCACAAATACAAAATAAAATGGTTTATAGTTTTACAAATCCTATATATGGATTGAATATGGACTTTTCTTAGAGCACAAAACTAAATAATAAAAGAATTTTTGGAATTATGATTAAGTACGAATTTGGAATAATGAAAAATTTGTTTTTAAACCAGGCTGATATATTATTTACTAAAATGATCTTGCATGATGCTGCACTGCAATTCAATGCATGTAAACTTTCGTAACAATTGTTTATCCAACATGAAATGTTTGATATCAGGAAGTAAATATAGATATACATGCAAAAAAATGTGAGATGTTTAAGAAATTGAAAATTTATAATCAAACATTTATACAATAGAACCCACTTAATATGAGCACAGTTAATATGAGATCACAGTTACAACGTACAAATTGTTCTCAAATATTGGTTTCTGATGTGTAGTAATGCAAAATTTCACGCTTTATACAAGGACCTTCATGGATATTATGAGAGCTGAAAAATCTATTGAGACCACATTTGTATGAAAAACAGGAAAATTTTGTTGCTAGTGGATAATTAAACAGTGCACCTGTGAGTGAAAAATCTTTCAAACATTGAATTACAATTTTTGCCACCTAATACAACATCTGTGATGTAACCTATGGACCAAGGAATTATTTTGAGTTTAAAATGCTATTTCAGACATTTTTTAACTTTGATGATTATAGAAAACATGGAAAAGAAATTGATACAGAACACTGATGTATTAAGTACAATAAGGTTAATGTGTGATGCATGGGATAACGTTTCTGCTTCCACCATAAAATATTGCTTTATTAAAGCTGGTCTCAAATCAACAGAAGACGACCGTCCATTATGTCAACGGCTAAAAAAATTAAATCTGAACACATTTGATGAATGTGAAAATTTAGATGATTATGTTATGTCGAGAATGAAGTGTTGACTTCAGGTATATTAACAAATGAAGACATTATTCAAGATGCGATGAGCTCCAACTGCCACTGAAGTGAAAGGGCAAGTGAAGATGAAGATGGCAGTTAAGAAGCATTAGTACCAAATGCGAGTTACAGTGAAAACAAAAGCAAATACAATTACAGTGAAGTAATGGTAAGTCATTCTAATTATTAAACTTTAATATGTAGAAAATTATTTAGATTTTTAATCATTTTTTTAAAACCGATTATTTGATCTCAAATTATATTTTTTAACAGTTTATACGAGTAACGGTTAACAAAAGCATTTTTAGTGATCCTAAGCATCTCATATCAACAGAGTTCCACATTATTAAATAAAACAAGAAAAAAACTAAACAGGAAGAAAATAAGAGGTGAAGGATAAATGAGAGGCAATTACCATAACAGAAATTCTCACAAACCTAGATTTTGTTGTAACCACTGATGACCTTCAACCATTTGTTCTACCATGGCATAATAATGAGCAGTAGCTTCATCATTCATTACCCAGCCTCCAGTTACAATTTCCAGCTGCCCATCCGCAATAAGTCTATTAAAAAAATTGTGAATAATTTTTAACATTGAATAATGGTCAAATGACTAACAATTTACTAGAGAACATAATCAAAATCTAACTTTTTGACAGCTCCTTGAGATTTCTTGTCTATTTTTTCCCACCACTGGGAAAAGAATGAAATTTCTGCCCAAATAAATTTTCTTCTTTTGTCTTCTTTCATCTTTAAAACCATATTATTTAAAATATGCTGAGTTTGATCAGTATAATATTTTTCAAAGGTTTTAATCCAGCCTAGGAATGTAAAAAACTAAAATTAAAGAACATCTTACAACTTACAAATGTAATGCATTAAAAATTTAATGCTGCAAAAATTACCTGGATCATTATGTGAATGTGGTACAACAAAAATTCTTAACTTTCCTCTGTCATTCCATTGATTTTCATCATATGCCAAATTCCATCCTTGTTTCCACACTCCACCATCTTTATTATCAAACTCTATTTTCTCATATATATCAAGTGTCTGTAAGAAAAAATTAGCTCTTTTATAGAAAAGTTAAGATAAAATACTGTATTAATTCAGACCTGAGTAGAGGATGATATTACAGAAAAGTGTAATGCATTTATGACAGAACACAATAAACACACCCAGACATAAGAAGACTATTCAATTCAAGATATTTAAATTTCTCCCTAAGTTCTCGTATGAGTAACTTATCTTCTGTAGTTATGGATACTTAACCAAGGTTCTGTTACAAATCTTTTACAGTTTGTAAATTGTTAAAATGACTAACAATCACAAAGAAAATTGATTTAAACATGCTAAACATCGCGTGCAAATAATCTTCCATCAGGTCAGTGGGTAAGAAAAGGTCCATGCCCTGCAGTGTCGCCTCTGAGGGTGCTCAGTCAAAACTGAGGTGGCACCAGGAGGGTAATGTTGACTCACCTGTATAGTGCTTCTAAATTAGTAGTAGTCAACAATTTTGACAATATATTGTGCCCCCCCCCCAATGAAAAACAAAAACATTCACTGTAAACAGCCACAAAAGGAAGATGTGTTGGAGGAAGCTCTAGGAAAAGTATGAATATCATTTCATATTTTAGAAAGTGCAGTAATAACTGATAAATGCAGTTTAATTAGGTTTGGACCTACAATCATGGAAGCAATAACTGATTAATGGGTAACTTGCAAAAGTATAAGGAATTCATATACATTTGATTTCAGACATTCTGTCTTTATACTAAAATTCAAGAATCTTTGAAATTAGAATTCAGAAATGAATTTTGCTTCAAATCAGCTATTAAACATGTTATATATTATAGTCATCTAAAATATCTTAGTTATTTAATATCTAATATGCAATTTATTGTATAGGGTATTAGCAAATAAGTATCTGATCTTTTCTTAAAGCAATAAAATTCGACTGAAATTATGTGTTTGATAACTTTTTAAAACCCCAATAAAAATTAATTTTCTAAAAATATTTCTTACATCAATTTTCTCATGACAAATTTTAAAACCAGTTTTTGTACTAAAATTAGTATTCAAATGATTGTTTTCAATTCTTCTACACTTTGATAGAAAAGTAATTTTGACTGAAATCATTTATCCTTTTTCAATGAGGGAGAAAGAGTTTGCATAAAGACTTTATCACTTGAAATATGACAGAAAATGAAAGTGAATTGACTAAAATTATTCTTCTACATTGCATTGGGTCATCTTGCTACATTGTGTACTGCAAACTATACCATTATAATACAGAAATATGGAATTACTGAATGTCAACACAAAAAATAAAAAACAAGAGAAAATCTCATACTATACTGCAAAGTATATGGAATTGTGCTGAAGCTAAGTAAAAGTAAATAAATAAATTGTGCAGTGATCAAAACTTAGAAAATATGTATGCCTCAGTGGATAATCAAATGAAAAATAGAAACAGTTTTCATATTTGGGATAGTTTTATGTAAATTGGCACTAGTTCCAAAAAAGAAAACAGTTTAAATAGATTAAATGAAATGAAATATATCCCTATATAAACTTAGTATGAACAAGATAAATATTTCCTGGCAAAAATTAAAAATAATACAAGTTAAGAAAATAAATAAAATTAAAAATTAAGAAACTCTTACATTTTCAGTTGATTGAGCCATAGGCTTTGAACAAAACTGATATTCTGTAGATATCATCTTTACTAAATTACGAAATCCAGCATGATATCCTCCATCAGTAAGTTCATTTCCATATTCTGGTTCCACACTAATCCAGCTTTTTACAGTATCTTTCAACTGAGTTAACACAACTCTATTTCTTTGTAATTCCTTTTCTAATTTCTCTAAACGAGTTTCAAGAATAGATAGGTCTCCCTGAAAAACAATAAATTTTCAAAGCCTTCATTTTAAAGAATAAGGTAAAACAAAACAAAATACTCATACTAAAATTATCATTTTTGACATTTGTATCAGCCTTTTTTTTTCCAGCTCTGAAATGAATACTAAGTTTAGTGAAATTTGATATTGTTTTTTTTAGAAGTATTTCGAAGTCAACAAAAAACAGAACAAAATGGATGATAGTAACTCTGATAATATACCTTATACAAATCCTATTTTAGAAATACTAGCAAATAACAAATATATTCAAAATACCAATATCACACAGATTCCCTCACACCCCTTATTTATATTAATTTAAATACAACATATTTCAAAAGAGGGCTGTAATTCTACAGAGGATAACTCAACAGGTGTATAAAATCTGATTGAAAGAGAAACTCATTAGCTGGCAAATATAACATTGGACTTTCATATCCTTTTCTGGACAGAGAAGAGCCTAAAACATGGTTATCTTGTTAGGTATTGTGAAAAATAAAGGATTTTTAACATAAGTAAAACCATTGCCAAAGTTGAAATTACATTAAATAAACTGTTTTATATGTAGCTGGATATTTTGGCAGGTGGGAATAACTGGAGGTAAGCATATCAAAACATGAGTGTCTGAGAATAAAGAAATAATTTTAAGCCACATATGCATGGTTATAAAAACTTTTTCGATGAACTGTTATTTACTTTCTCTTGTCATTCAAACTTACAAACCCCCTTTTGAAATACTTGTAAATCCTCTTATACAAAAAAATTTAAATTATGTAAGTCTAATAGATACTCTCAATATCTCTCACAGTTGGTATGAAGAACACGATACAGTCGCCAACCTGTGACCATACAGCACCAATATGGCATTATAAATTGAAGAGTCATATGGTGAAAATTACCAGTGCATTTTCTAGCAAACCAAGAAACTAAACTTCAATGCACCAAACCTTTGACGCAAAAAATGGCTTGGCAAGAAACTATCATGTTCTTCATATTTACTTACTTCTCAATCAACAAAATGAATTGGAGTAATCACCTATCTATATGAAGCTACTTAAAATTATTTTTCTCTTGATTGGTTGGTTGATTTGTTTTGAAATATTTCAGTTATATTTTACTACACAGCAGCAAAGTAGACTTCGACCTACAGTCTAAAAACTTAGCCTAATTTGCTAGAAACACCCATGGACTGGAACCTGCAAAATCTGGTAACAATGGCCAGCACCCTAGCCAATCGTGTATCTGTCTCTTGAATGGTTAAAAAAAAGTTCTCTATTTCCTGTTTCCAAATAAAATAAAGTAAAAAAAAAACTAAAGTGTACATATTTTAAACAACTCTCATATATCTTTAATGATGCAATGTGAAAGCATGAATGCATGTATATATATATATATATATATATATATTCGAGAGTCATTTTTAAGTAAGAACCGTTTTGTAATGGAATAAGAGAAACTTTAGTTATGAACGTAAATTGTATCACAAACTAAAATATGAACATTTTTTCACTTTTCAACATAGTCACCATTAACATTTAAACATTTGTCAAGTGGTGTCACCAGCTTTTGGATCCCATCAACTCTGCTGCTGACCGTTAAACCAGTTAGTAACAGTTTCTTTCAACATGTCATCATTTTCCAAGTGCTTTCCACCAAGAAATTCCTTAAGTTTTGGAAACAGATGAAAGTCTGATGGTGCTAAGTCAGGGCTGTATGGTGGATGATCCAGTAATTCCGAATGAAAATTGTCCAGTTGCATCTTTGTTCTTGCAGCAACGTGAGGCCGAGCTTTGTTGTGAAGCAGAACGCCGCCGCTAGAGAGCGGTCCCCGCTGTCGATTTTGACAATTTTTATTCGGTATTACTGGATCATCCAGACATACTGCCCTGACTTAACACCATCAGACTTTCATCTGTTTCCAAAACTTAGGGAATTTCTTGGTGGAAACCTTTTGGAAAATGATGACATGAAACTGTTACTAACTGGTTTAACGGTCAGGCGGCAGTGTTCTTTGTGATGGTATCCAAAAGCTGGTGACACGACTTGACAAATATTTAAATGTTAATGGTGACTATATTGAAAAGTGAAAAAATGTTCATATTTTAGTTTGTGATACAATTTATGTTCATAACTAAAGTTTTTCTTACTCCATTACAAAACGGTTCTTACTTAAAAAATGACCCTCGTATATATATATATATATATTAATGAACAAAAATAAAGTGAAATATTTAGAATAGTCTATATATTTAATTTTTACATTGTGATCTGACAACATGAATTTAGAATATTACTTTATGATTGCATTTATTAGTCATTTTCAGGATAAGCAACTTAAGCTACTTCTAGAAAAACAACGCATAAATTTACTACTACAGATGAAGCAAGATTTTACAATATGCTCATACATTCCTAAATGTAAATAAAATTAACCAGAACTAATAGCAATTCATACAGCAAGATTAGAAAAATAGTCTCTGACAATACATATGTACTTTAAATGAAAATAATTAGTATTGATGTTTGAAAATACTGTGCATATTAATAGGAAGTGATAACTGCAGATACCAAATAATGTTACAACAGTGGCACATCTTGAATCTACAAACCTAAGATATATCACTACTTTCTTAATGACGACGTATTACTTTTTAAAAATTACAAACTTTATTTTCTATTGTACATCAGGACATTATATCAGATGACTTAATATTTACATGTATGTTAGGCACATGACTAAATTAACTTTACTAACATAAGAGTAAACAATTAGTTCTAACATAAGAGTAAATAATAAAGAAAACTGGGATTTAAACTTACTCATTTTAACATCAAATACCCATTTTTCACATAATCCAATATAACTTAACATTCACCAGCACTCTATTAAGCAGACAAATACAACAGAAAATTTTACAAAACACATTCTTTTACAGGCCAGATGAATGACTGATATTGGTCTCTTTCTCCAGTCCATCCTCTACAGGGCAATAACATTGCTCCTCATGTTGTCAAGAAATGTTAGTTGACTAACATAGTGAAAGCCTTAAAATCTCTCTGCAGGATGTCAGTCAGCTAGACATTCCCTCTTAGTAAAAGGAGGAGAATGTGAGTACAATTTTTTTTTCGTTTTTCATAGCAGAAATATAAACATATCTGACAAGTCACTGATTATAAGAAAATACAAAAGTAGTGAAAATCATCCAGGAGTAGTTTCAATTATTCACACCAGTTCTATTGTCTACCTTTTCCAGCTAGACTTGATCATATGCTACTGGTTTACAGGTCTGTGCAGTTGACATGTTATTCTAAGCAATAATTATTTGGATCAGATTCCTGACGATTCTGGCATATAAAATATGAAAGAAAATACCCTGCATGCCAATCATTAACTTTAGAATAACCATTTTGCTGAGACAAAATACAAACTTGAGGGTTCTGACATATAATGTCTATTGGATTATTCTTAGAGAATGTCAGAAGTATTTTTTGAAAACTTGTCATTCTCGGTGAAATTCTGTATTACCTGTTAGGGACTTTACCCACTTACACAAATTAAGTCAAACACTGCTACATATATTAGTAAGCAACTTTAACAGATTTTTTATTTTTGGTTACAGAAAGCCTATTTTAAAGGGCTATGCTTTATGAAGTGATAAAGGTAGTGAAAGCTATAGTTTAAGGAGAATTAAGCTGAATATTAATTAGTGATCTATACACATTTTAAAACAAAAATCTACTCTTAGTTAAAAGTACTGATGTGCATTCTACCTTACAAAACAAACAAAAAAACTTGTTTATACTTGACTTTGAATAGATAAGAAATTTTCATATCTATATAAATTATACATACATATTTTAATTTATCATTACTTTAAATATATTGTGAAGCTCTAAGGACTCAACTATTAAAATTTGTACTTCTTAATATGAATTAAAATTATCATTAAAATTTAAAGATTTTGGCATAAAATTAATCATAGGTCAACAAATATAATCTTAACACCATTGGAAGGTTTTATGTCTTTTATAAACATTTATAACTCAGAAATTGTAGTTCACTTCTGTATAATGATCCATAACCTTAATAATAAATCATTTCACAATATTGGAGATGAAATTGGAAGTCAATTAAAAAATACCTATAATTTTGATGCCAAACCGGTTTCTCCACTCTGCCTTTAAAAACATAGAGAACTGTTCTATATAACTAAAGGAGTTACCACAAAATTAACTTGTTTTAACATTTCCTGTAAATGATCAAGGACACTTTTAATGTCTCTTACCTTTTGAATCTCCGTTCGCAGAGCCGAATTTTCTGAAGTGGATGTATTAGATGGCATACAAGTGAACAGAAAGTACAATGTTATGAGAACAACAGTGGATACCAGAATGCCGATCAAAACATTATGTCGTCTCAGAAGGAAAAGAGACGTTCCAAGCCTAAATCTAAACATTTTTCACAAAAACTAAACGACGGACGAAAACAAAATAAACAACACACACATCAACAACAATATGTCACGAAGAACACGTCTCCCTTCCGTGGCCGGATTACGTATAGGAACACAGAAGCAGATCTAAACACTTTCAGGCGGTACCGACAGTTCACGCGCAACTTCTGAGGACCAATTGCCACCTTTCCAAAACAGAATAACAGCTTGTCTTTACCAAAACAGTTTACCTTGAAAATAGCACATCTAACTACAATTACTACCATCTGATATTCTAATGCACCTTAAATATTTTTAACATTTCTTTGTACTTTTTGATGTAGATTGGAGACAAGCTGAAAAAACGCACAGACTCTACTCCTCTTCTGAGCAATTTATGAACAATTGGAAAGAATTCACTAGAATGGTGGTGGTTCTCCTCCCAAGCATATGTTTTTAAGCTTTAATTACAATTTATTTTTTCTCTAAGTGTATTTGGGAAATAATGACTTACGTTGTAATAAAACAAAACATAATTTTACACCAAAATATTTATCTTAATAATTTCAAAAGATTATCAGGAGGGGCCAAGAAATACTCGCTTTAAAAGAAACATATATCTTTATTAACAGCTTGAAATTCTGTGATTTCTTAAATTTAAGTTCAACATTTAAAAAGGAAAAGAGTTATATTTTTAATTCAATACAAGTTGTATATCTAAGCATCCGTAGGTCCCGTCTAATTTGCCCGGGTGTAGCAAAAGCTAACTGTAGTGCTCTTAACCAACTTTGTAAGCATTCAGTGACCAATAGTTTGAAAATGCGACCTATTTTTCATCATAAACTGGGTAACACATTATAACAGTATATCATATTAAAACATTCTGTGGTCACTAACCTGGTTTCATGGGAAGATTAATTTTTATTCGCCTTTTCTTTAGCATAAGCCTCCTTTCCCACTATCTTAGTGACTCATTACGGTACAGTTCATATTAGTCTCTCTACGGCCCAATTTACACAGAAAAGACGTGGAGCAAATATCTGGCGGAGGCGCAGCGGAGACGTGGCACTGACGTGAGCTGCTGAAACTAAACAGAAGAGTTCCTAGTCTGGCACGGGACGTGGCGTCAATCATGACATCCTCACAATAGAACGATGAAAATGGTCTAGCCCTTATGCAATTGAATAATCTTCAATAAAATAGAAGTTTGGGGATTCATCCTTTATGGCTTAAGGGGACAAGAGACCTTCAACCTCGTATTTTTAAAATTTTTAATTTTTAACTCTATATACAAAAATAGATTAATAAATATTCTTTTTTACTACATTGAAGACACTTAGAATTCATAAATAAGTATTTTGTGGCTACTTTAAAAAAAGCCCTCTGGCGTAGCGAGGCGGGGCAAGGGGGTCTATCATGCCCTGGGCGCCACTCACAGAGGGGCGCAAAATGGTCCCCAAGACCATTGGACCATTTGGTCCTCAAGACCATGGGGGGAGCGCCAAAAAGTTATCGTGCCCCTGGCGCCAGTTATGCTCGCTACGCCGCTGAAAAAGCCCAAACAAACTTTAAAAAATTCTAGTATTTTTCAAAATTCTTCATGTTCTTCCTTATCATATAAAAACCTTAAATTGTTAAATATAAATTTATCATATAAATATAAACATTACTGTGAACTGAACTTTTTTGTATGAATCAGAAGCCATGAATATATCTTTTAATTTTTTTAACATTTTTGCATCTTTTTACTTTTTTCATGGTCTATAAATTTGCAAAATATTTGTAGTTTCAAAAAATAATGCACAGTTTTGTGACAAACACTTCAATTAACAAATCTTTGAAATTTGAAAGAAATCGAAAGGAAGTGTACACTGCAATTGCGATAATCCCAATGATTAAAATCGTACAATTCAGGAAACTTCTCAGCGATTGCACAAAACTGCACGTTGAACTCAAAATCATCACGCATTTTGATAATCAACAGAACACGCTACTTGCAATTTTTCGCCATACGTCGTTTCAGGGCGCCACTCGAAACTAGAAAGAGACACGGAACGGACCTTCGGAGGGCACATCCGTGCCACACTACATCAGTATGAATCTGGCATGAATCGTGCAGTTTGTTTACAAAGAAATAACTTATGAGAGCACTAGGTCTCCGCCATGCCTCCGCCAGACGTCCGTGTCAAATCTTCTCTGCGTGAACTGGGCTTAACAGCAGTAATACGAGAGGATAGGACTCAATCTAAAGCATTTTGGAAAATATTATACGCAGTTGAAATGACAGTTTTTAAACTTTTTTTTTTTTTTTTGGCTAGTATTGAGTTTTTTTCTTTAAACGGGATTATGATACTATGTCTTTATTCTTCTGAATTTGATGCCATGTTGATTGGATCGTTGAGAGGCACCATAACAGAAGAAGCTTAAATCCCCCAGGTATACCTGTATATCGCTAGTCTGGTTTCGGCAGCCATTTGTTTCTTTAAAGAAAAAGTTTGTTATCCGCTTGTGCATGTAATTTTTGAAACATTGTTGTCATAAGATTTATATTTTAAGTAAATTTATGTCTTAAAATTGTTGTTGTAGTTTAAAATTTTTCCTGTTCCATCACGGAAGGTTAAAGGGAATTCCTTAATAGAGAAACATGGCCAACGCTTATCTTTTTCTCTCTAATTCCCTCCTCTCATTTTTCTTCACCAGGTTTATTTGAGACAGCAGCGTACGCAGAAATTTTCTAAGGGGGGGGGGGAGGTTACTATGAAAGAGTAGTTTTGAGCAATCAGTGCAAAGCTTAAACCTAATTAAATAATATATGTAATGGGAGGGGTTATAACCCCCATCAACCCCCCCCCCTGCGTACGCCACTGTTTTGAGAGAAACACATGATCCGTTCCAATGTTTAGAAACAATGGAATGACGTAGAAACAGGAGGTATCATAGAACCAGTAATCCTGAAAAAGCAAGGCAACTGTGATCTAACTCGTCACTCTTACATCCAGCAAAATCCAAACTGCAAACTGCTTGAAAAGACAAATCTAGAAATGATACACTGACCAGTCTTCTTCAGAACGAGAGATTTAATCTAATAAGATTTTACCTGAGGTTATGGCTCACTCCTTTTTTGAGCTTAGTTTCATGTAGTTGTCCAAATTGGTACAGAAAAATTGTAGATTAGGTGTATGTCCTTAAAGGCAAGTATGCCTCGACAAGAGTCTTAAATGAAGCACTTACATTTTGAAAACCCTTAGTTATTAACAAGAAATCATTGCTACTCATTTATTCTCCTTTGCATTAACAACCATGGCTTTTCACAATTATAACACTGTACAACAAATTTGAACTTTTTTTTTGTCCTTTAGATGAAACTATGTGATTCTGTATAACAAAAGGTGCTTGATTCATATATCCAAACCAAAATGGTCCATCACATACCGTTTCTGTAGGAGACCCACTTCTCATATATATGCAAATTGGTTACAGAGAAATGTAAAAGAGGCTTGATTATAGAAAACAAAAACACTAAAATGATTTTTTGACCGTTTCCTCTTGTAGACATATGTTGATGTGTCCCTGATAACAGACCAGCAATATTCAGCTAGCATATTTCCTTTCCATCAACCACTGAAACACTTTTCAAACATAGAGATGTCCCGTTGAAACCTTTCCCCATGCTCATCACTAATTGCGCCATGGTTTTGAGGAAAGAAATCCAGATGTGAGTCCAAAAAGTGTAGTTTTAAAGACATATTGCAACCTATAACACGAAAGCATTTCACCATGTCACCAACAAGATATTCGTGGTTTTCAGCTTTCTCATTTCCAAGGAAACGTGAACACACTGATTTGAATGCCAGCCAGGCTTCTTTTTCTGCTTGTGACAGTTTATTTTCAAACTCTTCATGAAAGACTGCTTTAATTTGTGGACCAATAAAAACCCCTTCTTTTACCTTTGCCTCACTTAAATTTTTGAATTTGTTCCTGAGATGCAAGAAAGCCACTCCTTCTCTGTCCAGAGCTTTTACAAATATTTTCATCAAACCGAGTTTAATGTGCAATGGTGGACGAAAGACACATTGCGGATTCACAAGTGGTTCATGCGATTGGGTTTTGGTGCCAAGAAGGAAGTTTTTTCTTGGAGGCCACTGTTTGCGGATGTAGTGATTTTTTATGTCAGGGCTGTCCCATTCGCAGAGAAAAAAAGCAGAATTTAGTGTATCCCTGTTGCATGCCTGTTAATATCCCAGTGACTTTCAAATCTTCACATATGTTCATGTCCCAATGCCTGAAATAGGCCATTAACACCACAGCAATATACGATGTCTTCTTTCTCCGCAAAAAGTCTACAAAATGGCTTTGTCGTCTTCTAAATAAACTTATTTTTACACCTTTCTGTAATAGATTCCAACCTTGAAGCTTAGAACCCAGTAATTCTGAGTCTGTTTCAGAGAGTTTTAAGTCCCGTACAAGATCGTTAAGCTCTGCTTGTGTGATTTCATGATGTGAACATGTCATAGATGTAGATGGTTGAAAGTCAGGATCTTGATGGTTTGGGTCATCGGAGGTGTCTTCCTTTGAATCAACAGTATATTTATCTGGAGCTGTAGGTATAGGAAGATCTTCAGAATGAGGAACTGGTCGCATAGCGGAATCTAAGTTTGGATACTCATTACACTGTTTGGATTTTGAAGAGAACCCCCTGACAGCTGTCAGAGAAAAGTAACAATCCGTTACGTGATTGGTCGGTTCACGCCAAACCATAGGTACTGCAAATTTCAATCGACTACGTTTCCCTTGTAACCAGTTTCTCAGATTCCTGGAACATGGATTGCAGCATATATGTGGAGCCCAGGACTTATCCTGCTCCCCAACTCTACATCCAAAGTACAGTTCATAAGCCTTTCTAACAAATGGTGACAAGCTACATTGTTGAGTCTTCAATGTAAGTTCACCACACACATAACAAAATAAGTCCGGCTTATTTTTACACTGACGAGACATTATAGTGCACTGAACGTAATATAAAATCTTGTTCTTACAACACTTGTACACTTCACACTTAACATCACTAGAATTTTCCAACCAACAACACTTCAATAAGCCACATAAGGAAACATCTGAACAAAAACTCTCAGATTTCTCAGAACTCCTCTCTGTCAGTCGGCGTGTCCTTTATATAGGTTTGGCGAAGTAAGAAAATGCCTTCGAAAGAAAATTCGCCAAGCTTCTAGTGAATTCTCGGACATCTTGCTTCCTAATGCAGCTAGAGCCTCGAAACTTCGGGAAGGTAGATGAGGCTTTTGTCACCAAAAATGTCGCCAATATTTCGAAAATGGTCGTCAAGTTGGCAACGATCCCACTGTCAATGAGAGCGCATTTTCCTTTGCCTGTAAGTTGTTTTTCCGGCACAGAGCGCACTTGCCGCTACAGTATAGATTTCCATTGCTAAAATGTGGATTTTCGGGAAAATGGGGCTTGGTAAAAAAAAAAAAAAAAAAAAAAAAAATTACAGATTCGTTATTTTCAGCCAAAAATATACAAGAAACACACATTTTCATCTGAAGGACATTTTTCATGTTGTTTTCAACTCAAATCTCATTTCACCTGTTCATAATA
Organism: Dolomedes plantarius; assembly: GCA_907164885.2. NCBI lineage: Eukaryota > Metazoa > Arthropoda > Arachnida > Araneae > Dolomedidae > Dolomedes > Dolomedes plantarius. Next base: position 104,538,044 of record OU015501.1, read on the forward strand.
CTCTGCAGTTTAAAATCATAGATTTTATGCAGAGTCACTGTGGCTGAGAACAGGTTGTTCATTAAAAATTGTCACAAAATAAATATGATAAAGAAATTTTATTTCTGTCGATATAATAACTAACAACCGTCGCAAAGCTATGACCAGAAGACACGTCGTTTTTCGATATTAGTTGTTTTTCTATTTTGTTCCTCAAAAAGCGAAAATAAAAAACTTTTTTTTCCCCCAAGACTTTTGCACTACTTCTTTTTTAAAACTTTTTTTTTCTCAACGGTATCAAAGGAGACGTTACTCCGTGAAATCAATACTAACATTTTTTTTTTTCAAAATGGTTGATTAGCTATTAAGCTACTACGAATGGAAATTTTTACTTTTGAGATTCTCGGATTGCAGTCGACCAATATGCGTGAAGGAAATTTGAGTGAAACATGCAGGATGTGAAACATTTATCAAACGCTTTACCATGACAAATGTTATTTGAAAAGCGGATAGGGATCTACAATTTAGCGGAGGGAACTGAGACTTTCACTAAATAAATTCAATGAAAAAACTAAATGTGCTAAAAATAAATATATAGAACTCTGTTACTTATAAGGTTATATACCATTAATTCTTAATTTCCCAAAATTGCTGTTTTGCAATACTAAAGATTTTCAATGCTTCAAAATAATGATAGTAATTGTAATAAAGAATAAAATAAATTATAGAAGTGTGTGAGAAGTCGAGTAAAATATTCGAATTAGTACGACAGTCTGACTTTTGACAAGCTGCCAAATTACTTTTCTTATATTTAAAAAAAAAAAAAAAAAAAAAAAAAAAAAAAAAAAAAAAAAAAAAAAAAAACCGCACCCGATAATGAAGTTTGTTTGAATTAAATAATGTTTTGAAAAAATATTTTGGAAGAACTTCTTCATTTTAATCATACCCGAAAAATCTTAGTTTTACTCTTTCTGGAAAATATTCTTTAACACTTCTTTTAATTCTTTGTTAAACCATATTCTTTGAACGATGAGAATGAAAGAAAAAGTACAACAATAATTGCTAAATAATGAGCAACAAATGCAACTAAGTACAGGGTAATCATAATTAAACTTCCCTACTTTAAAGTTGTCTACAGTCGAAACTATTGTTCAGAAAGTTAGGAAATTTTTCGTAGGACATATTGAAGGGATGGTAATTTGTTTGAGCGAATAAAAAAATAAGTTCAAAATTTCACCACAAGAGGACGTTTTTTGATGAATTGCACATTTAGCCAACATTTACTGTAGTTAAAAAAACTTATTACAACAAAACATGTTCAACATGACGGCCATCATTTTCAGCAACCATATGAAATCGTAAGATAGTATGTTCTACAGTTGACCGCAGTGTGTCCGGGGAAATGCTAAGAACATGCCGTGAAATGCTGTCTTTCAGATAAGGTATAGTTCTTGGTTTATCAAGACTATTTCACATGCCCCCCAAAGCCAAAAGTCGCATGGGTTGAGGTCTGGGAATTGGGAAGGCCACACATTAGGAAAGTGGTGGCTGATGGCACGTTCTTCTGTAAAATGACTTTTGAGAACTTCTTAACACGAAGGCTAATGAGTGGTGAAGCTCCATCTTGCATAAAAATTGTGCGTGAAAGGCAATTACATGATTGCAGATCCGGAACAATTTTATTCAGTAACAAGGATGCATATCGCTCCCCGGTGACCGAGCATGTTACTAGACCTCTAGGACTTAATTCCTCGAAGAAATACGGGTCGAAAATAAAAAATGCAGAAAATCCACACCACACGGTTACTTTCGGTGAATGCATCGGAAAATCTAAGATTAAACGCTGATTTTCTGGTTCTCAAATTCGGCAATTGTGAGTATTCACCGAACCGTCCAAATAAAAGTGTGCTTCGTCTGTCCAGAGGATATTCCAAGGCCATTCTGCATCAACCTCAAAGCGAGCAAGAAACTGAAGTGAGAATCGCTGTCGAGTCTCGAAATCATGTGTAAGCAACCTCTGCGCAAATTGAAGCTTGTACGGATAATACCGGAGGATATTCCGCATGACCTTCTGGACAGTTGAACGGGGCAGATCCAATGCTTCTGCCACACGACGGACACTGGTACTAGCCTGTTCGTTGGAAGCTTTGTCCTCTTCCACCTGAAGCGCAACCCTCTCTACAGCTTCTGCGGAAACAGGTTTCCTTTCTCTTCCAGATCGAATGTTAAAAGAACCAGTTTCTTCAAATTTGGCCACCATTAATCGTAGACCTTTAACAGTCAATGGACCTTTTCGTATTCCCTTCAAACTCCGAAATTTTCGTAGAACAACTAGTGCTGAATTATCGTTTTGGTAACAAAAAATTACTAATAAAGCTCGATCTGGTAATCGTAACGATGACATTCTGATTAGCAATACCAAGCACACTGAAAACAAAATCTCCATGAAAGTATTTAGGTTTTATAACAGCTCTACGTCGACAAAAATTAATTTGCATATTTGTTTCTTTTTCGTTCCTTCAAATCTTTTGTCCGAAAATCAGTTATCGAACAAGTTTCCAATCAACTTTGAAATCATTTTACAGATTGCAAAATTTAATGAGAATGAGTTATTGTGTTAGGGTGACCTATGGATAAAAAGGTGGTGAAATATTAAGTAAAGAACCAGTCGTAAATGTGTAATTCACCAAAACGCCCTCTGGTGGGGAAATTTTGAACAAATTTTTTTATTCGCTCAAACAAATTCCCATCCCTTTAATATATCCTACACAAAATTTCATAACTTTCTGAACAATAGTTTCGATTGTAGACAACTTTAAAGTAGGGAAGTTTAATTATGGACACAATGTATTTTGCTAATGATTTATTAAATATAGAAATTTTTTTAAGTAAAAAAAGAATATTTCAAAGTAATCTTAAAGCTTTAAATCTGAAAGTGAAATTTAAAAAAAATGTAGTAAAAGTTAGATGAATACAAAAATAGTAGTACAGTACAAAAAACTCAATAATCCACAGAAACCAACCACACATTATGGAAAACTGCCACGGTGAAAGCAAAAAAAAAATGCTTTCAGAGGGACTCATTGTATATTGTAAGCATAGAACCCGAGGTAGCCTTGTGGTAACGCGTTGGGCTTGGGTCTGGAGGGGGGATCATTTCGACAAACGCCATTGAATATCTTCATGTCTAGGTAGGATACGGGTACTTTAAATCTGCAGACCGGAAAGCTCCTCTATGGTGTTAGAGAGAGTGGGAGAAAGTAGTCCCCCCAGATGTTGCCCCAGGTGGGGGGGGGGGGGTTCGATCAAGAGTTGAGATGGCACAAGGGGGTGGTGTAGCTCCCATTGAAAGCAATCAACGATTCTCGGGGTTCCAGTGCGAATGTCTTCATTGGCAAGTGTTCCGCATTTATCAAATAATATATTGAAAAAGCAAAGTTGTCAGTATTGTAGGTGAGCCATTTTTTCCAGTTTATTTTAATTGTAATGCTCTAGAGCAGGGATATCAAACCCGTGGCCCGCGGACCACATGCGGCCAAAAGCAAGTATTAGTGCAGCCCAGAGAGAGAGAGCTCAAAGCGAAAATAAAATATCAATAGCCCGTCTCGGCGATGGTGGCAGACGGCCATTACACATCAGGAACATTGTTCATTCAGGAAATCGACAATACAGCATTTGAAATATCTTTATAAAAAATTACGTATGCAATTTCTGTATATTAATTTCTTTACAAAAATGAAATGAAGTTTTTGCACATTTAACATTTCATATTTCTAATGATATTAAAATTAGCATAAAATATTTAAACACCATTAACACACAATCTCCATGATCTTATGAATACATTCACGAACAAGGCCATTAAAAATATTGTTAGAGAGCGTACTTGCACATTTTGTCTCATCAAAACTATTTCCAGGAGAATTGACGAACTTCTATATAAATAAAAGGAAAACTTTGTCTGTCGGCCGGTTGGCGGAACAATTCGGGATAGACCGTTTCCGGTATGGAATTCGACCATGTTTGAAAATATCGAAATCGATGTATTTTTTTTCATGAAAGTTTATCCCATCTATTTTATTCCTAAAAATTTTTTGTAACAGTTAAATGAAGAGTCGAAATACAGATCATATACAAATTAGGAAATTCTTACACCTTTCATTAAAAAACCATTAGTAAATTTATACGCTGTATAGAGCTATCTTTTCCTGTCATTTCAACATTTGTCTCTTTTATTAGCAATTTGAGTGAAGCTGATGTGACAGGAAACCATGTCAGTGGCGCTATCCCAACACATTTCTATGGGAAGGGGAAGTTAATGATTCCGGAATTTACCCTTTTTCTATCGATAATTTTAGCTCTAGATGACCCTTCCTGTTTATTTTAAAGTCTGCCCGATTGTCTCTTTAGTTCACTTTAGTAAACAATACAGAAGTTATAACTCCTCTTTTTCGGTTATTGTTATCTAACAGAGTATTCAGTGCACTATTTCTAATGTATTTTAATTATAAATAATCAAAAAATAAAATTTATATAAAAAGGAGTTTCAAACATAAGCAGCAAAATTTAGGCTAACAAATCTAGTTTTATTAAACTGAAATAAAGCTGAGTAATTTATTTAAGGTAAAAAGTATTTTTTTAGTACTTCTGATCAAAATTTGAAGAGTATTGAGCTGAAACTTAATAAAAATTAATGTATGTTTGTATATGTAGTATATTTTATTTCATTATAATAGAAAATTTGACGATGTACTGGCATAATTTTGCCCTAGGAATCCATAAATATAAACCACTGTATGTTAAAATAAACTTTGAAGTTGTATTGAAACACACTTAAAGCAGGAAACTTACTCTCAAAATTGTTTTCCCGAATCTATATACCGCTATTGAATTTGATTGATTAATACCTTCTAATTCATTTAAAGTATCGATCTTCTCAAAAATAGCTTAGTATTAATTTAAGCAAATTTCACAAACTAGTTCGTGCACAGAACATCTGTTTGCAGCCGCCGCTATTCATCTATCAAAATGTCCCTGAACTGGACATTCACAAAAGCTGATCAGAAACTTCCTGGCCACCACCCCCTACAGGTGAGATTTCAACCCCAAAACTTAACCCCTCGACCAGGTGGAGTCAAAAGTCAATTCCAAGTCGTGTTTTCAATTAGGTCTTATGGTCTTCACGTTTGTGAGCCCTGCAGAATGGTTTTGAAACCCGCGGTTGGCACAGCCTGCATTTGTCAGAACGGATGATGAATGCGACAGTTCGGACAGAGCTTGTCACTGTCAGCCCAGGTGACTGATGAGTTTGCCATCATTTATATGTTTTCCGAGAACTCCTCTGAGAAAATTTAGGAAGATGGGGATCAGTTTTTTCACCGTCATTTCCGCTTTTAGTCAACAACACGGTAAAAGTAAACAGTCCTTCGGTAAACCGGATGTCACTCCTAATCTCGTTGGTAAGACTGCAGTTTTTCATATTCGTATATCAAAGCGTTACAAGCTTTTTTTTCCCCTTCACAATTAAAAGAATTTCCTTCCGAAACAGGAGTTCTAATCTGTTAAAACGACTAGGGGAGAAAAAAAACTTCTCCAATCGTACATCATCCTCTGTAATTGCGAAACGATTCATCCTTGCGTAACAGTGGCGCATGGTATGGGCCCTTTTATATATATATATATATATATATATATATATATATAAATAAATAAATAAATATATATATATATATATATATATATATATATATATATATATATATATATATATATATATATATATATATATATATATATATATATATATATATATACTTTTAGACAACAAAAAAAAAACGAAGCACCGAGAAGGAATTATCCGAATGGGAGGAAAATCGGTAGATGTGATATACATGTACAGAAGAACAAATGGTTACAATTTGAGAAAAATTGGATGATTTATTTAAGAGAAAGAGTTTCGCAAATTGAAATAGTCAATAACGCGTTGGTCCATCTCTGGCCCTTATGCAAGAAGTTATTCTACTTGGCATTGATTGATAGAGGTGGCGGATGCCCTCCTGCTGGATATCGTGCCAAATTCTGTCCAATTGGCACGTTAGATCTTCAAAATCCCGAGCTGGTTGGAGGGCCCTGCTCATAATGCTCCTAACGTGCTCAATGGGGGAGAAATCCGGTGACCTTGCTGGCCAAGGTAGCGTTGGGCAAGCACGAAGATAACAGTAGAAACTCTCGAAGTGTGCGGCATTATCTTACTGAAATATAAACCCAGAATGGCGTAATATGAAGGGCAACACAACGGGGCGTAGAATATCGTCGATGTACCGATGTGCTGTAAGGGTGCCGTGGATAACAACCAAAGGGGTCCTGCTATGAAATGAAATGGCACCCCAGATCATCACTCCTGGTTGTCGGTCCGTATGGCGGAAGACAGTCAGGTTGGTATCCCACCGCTGTTCGGGGCGTCTCCAGACACGTATTCGCTGGTCATCGGGGCCCAATTCGAAGCGTGACTCATCACTGAAGACAAATCTACTCCAGTCAGTGACATTCCAGGTCGAACGTGCGCGACACCACTGCAAACGGGCTTGTCGGTGTACATAGGTCAATGGTAGTCGGCGTAAGGTGTGCCGTGAGCTCAGACCCTTTTCTCTAAGCCGCCTATGAATGGTCCTTACGGTCACTGAAGCACCAGTTGCACATACGATCGATGATAATGATGAATCTGGGGCTGTGAGTACCGCTCTGATTATTGCTCGGTCCTCACGTTTTGTCGTTTCTCTATGCCGATCGCTTCCTTCTTGACGCTGTGTTCGGCCATGGTTCACGCATTCCTGCCACCATCCTCAAATAGTGGCATGGCTCCTATCCAAATGTCGAGCGATTGTTCACGCACCTGTATGCGAGGCATAGTTATTGTCTACCTGAATACACGGAATGAAATTCGCAAATAATTTATGACCTGGAATCGAAATTCCTCCTCTCTAATATCCTGGCCATTTGCTCAGTTATAGTGCGCTGCAGCGTCACATGTTCATTCATTGGCCGCCAAACATTAAAATTTTGTATTTTCTGTCGACACCTGTATGCATTTCAATTTGTGTCCAATTTGCATTTCCCTCTCTTGGTGCGTCTTTTTTTTTTTTTTTTTTTTTTTTTTGGGGGGGGGGGTCTGTCTGTCTAAGAGTGTATATATATATATATATAAAATGTGTGTGTGCGTGTATGTATACATATACTGCATGCAACTTTAAATTAATTATATAAGACTATTTTTATCACTTATTGCTTAAAGTTATATGCTGTTCTTACTCTTGCTGTAAACTTAGACTTACTTGATGTTCAGTTATCATTTAGTTATTGGAATTCCCTATTATGACTGTTTTTAATTAGTGTACATCTTTTTATAAAGTATTTTTTATATACTAATTCTTAATTTAAATTTTCATGAATTTTAGACGTATTCCTTAACTTTCTTATATAATAATACCTTTATTTCGGAAGCTTTTGATTATTTAGCTTGTTATTTAAGCCTCCATGCTAAAATTCTATCAAAGCGTAAAATCTTCGAGAAAAACACTTAATAAGCATATTATACAGAGTCAACGGACATTAACACGGTTAATTAAAATTATTAATTTATTTAAAGTGACACATATAGTATAAAGAGTATAAGTTTTCACCGTTATTTCAAATCGAATTTCACAAACCTTAAAAATTCATTTTTGAATGTAAAAGGCTCTTAATGTGAAAAAAAAGAAAATCCATTACTTCCCACAGTCTTGATTCTTATGAAAGCGTAAATTTAGTTTTTTAGTACTCTACTGGCCATTTAAATTGCAACAACATGAAGGAGGGATGATACAAACGTCAAATTCGCATGAAAGGAAGATGATGTTGGGATATGCAAATGATTAGCAATTAAGGGCAATCAAACGACGCAGGAGGGAGAAACGGCCTCTGAAACTCTGTATAAAAGAAAAGTTACGCAGCGGGTTTCTCATTCGGAAATCGCATTTGAATATTGGTTCTTTGTGAGAGAAGATCGTGTTATGCCTCGTATAAGAGAGAGAAACGGCTACCAGCACGTGTCGGAATTCGATAGCGGCAGGATCGTGGCCTATCGAGAGTGCGGCTTATCGTTCCGTGATATTGCGACTCGAATTGGACGCAATTCAACGACTGTCATGCGAATATGGAATCGATGGGTTCAGGAAAGTCATACCGAACGCCATGCAGGATCTCAACGGCCTCCCGCCTCTAACATCCCAGAGGACAGACGTTGTCAAGTCAGCCTTGCAGAATCGTACAGCCACATAATGGACCTTGAGTCAGGAAATGGGTTTGTTTGCAGTATGACAAGTATCCGCACGGACTGTCAACACAGTGGACACTCCAGCATAGAGGAGTGTGGTGACAGTGGTGCACCCAACGGCAAAACTAGATACAGGAGTGGCAATACGTCGTCTTTTCAGACGAGTCCTGGTTCTGCGTGCAGCATCATGATGGACGTATCCGCGTCTGGAGGCGACGAGGAGAACTCCCGTGGCCTGCTTGCATTGGGTATCGTCCTACGGGCCGTACACCTGGTGTGATGGTATGGGCAGCCATTGGGTACACGACACGAAAAAACCACTTGTTCTCGTAATCGGTAATCTGAATAGCCAGCGTTACATTTCTAAGATCTTAAGGCCGGTGGCTGTGCCCTATCTTCGAGGCCCCAGAGACGTCATCTTTCAACAAGAAAACGCAAGACCGCATGTTACCCGTCATTTCCTGACTTACCTCGACACAGAGGATATTCGAATGTTGCCCTGGTCAGCACGTCCTCCAGATCTCTCACCCATTGTAAACATCTGGTCATGGGTTGCTGAGAGACTGGGCTGCCACCGCTCTCCAGCCCCTACGATTGATGAAGTGTGCCATAGACTAGAAGCAGCATAGAATGACTTGCCCGTATCTGTCATCCAAGCCCAGTCCGACTCGATGCCTATCCGCGTTAGAGCCGTTATAGCTGCCAGAGGCGGCAGCTGTGTGTACTAATTTCGAACCCTGTATACCCCCAAATTGCCTACAAATTTAATCATGTTTTCTTTCTACTATGATGTATACGTACAATAAGTAAAGTTCTGTTATTTGCTATCCTTCCTGGTGTTGGAATTTTAATGGCCAGCAGTGTATTTCAAACTTTTCAAATTTTGATCAATTTTTACTCTCGACGATATTTTATATCGATGGTTGGCCCACTGGTTACATTTCTTAAAGTGTTTACACGACGAAATATGACCGCAGCTATGCAGTTTTGTACAAGGCTTAGTTAAGAAAAATATACTTTACATTTTGAGCTAATATATCTCCCTTTTTTATTAGGTTCCTCAAAACGGGTGGCTGGTGTTTTCGGAAAACACGTTTATCAGTTGTATCAGATATCTGGTGTCAATATCAGATAGATATTGTAACTGATATCTGGTAGTATCACCCTTGGCTTCTTTGACTGCCTTTACTCTACATAGTGAACTCTCCATCGATTTCCCAAAATATGTGGTGAAATCACCATTCTTTCGGTTTTAACGTGGCTATTAATTAACCTTTGTTCAGCGGACGTAGATGTTACGTACGTACTCCATCGCTCTGTTCAACCCAAATTTGTCTAATATTATTTGAGAGTGCTACGGTTATTTTTGATTCACAAGGGCTAGTTTGGCCGCAGACCTACAGTTTAGAGCCGATTCCGAGCGGCCACAAGCATCCATACTAGCAGTGGGATTTGAGTGCACAGACTTAATGGCTAGGGAACTGGATGCCAGTGCCCTACCATTTGGCCATTGTCCTGCTAATATTATTCAGATCGGATCTTTAAGCAGGAGAGTCCAACTTTCCCCAAACTCCACTATAATAATTCGGGGAGCACATAGTTGTTTCTCTGGAACAAAACTCAACGAGTGGCGTCGTTAAAAGCCAAAAGAGTGGATCAATTTTGGAAGCGTATGAATATTCAGCTACTGAGTAGATGAGTAATTTTATCGATAATAACTAATCAGCCCAAGTACACCTACAAAAAGCAACGTCATGCAACGACGCTGTCTCCACTCAACTTCATTGTCGGGAAGATATATTCTCTGGAGGGAACTTATCCCCCGACATTTGTCCAACTGTGGGGAAGATAATGTGAATCTACTATGTTGGATTTCCAATGGTCTAAAGATCAGGATTTCTCCTTAGACTAATAAGAGCTAACGGAGGGCCAGGCCAGCACAGCCACCTATTCCAGCTTCGGACAAACATCGTACCATATGTACAGAAGGTCGTTCGCACTTTATGGAAACGATTTTGTAATTTATTTTTGTCGATTGCATTTTAAGATAAAAATTTGGCAACTTCAGAATAATCATATGCTACTGCTTTGTTTTGATTGGAATGTAAAATAAAAGATTTATTTAGAAAATGGCTCCTAAAATTGAAAGATAGCTCGAAGGTTACGTAACTCCGCTTTCCGAGGAGAAATATTTGTCTCAACAAATTAAGAAGCGGTGTAAAATCACGGTTATGACATTTCAAAAAAAAAAGTATTTATAATTTATTAAATTTCAATGGAAAAAAAAGTTTAACTGAAAGTAAAAACGAAAGCATGACCGTGAAACCTCATCTTAAGATTGTTGAACGCAGATAAATATCAAGAAAGTAAAGTCTCTGATCTTAAAATAAAATCCGCCGACTAAAAGATCATTTGCATCGAAGCTAGGAATGTCTTCCGGCACTGTAAGTAAAATCATTCATAAAGATTTGAAGTTAAAAAAGATGATTAAATCTAAAGTTCATCTGTTTTTTGCCAAAGCATATTGCTGAAAGAAAAACAAATCGTAGGAAATTATATGAAAAACACCTAGCTGCTGAAAAATGAAAATTTGTGGTAACACTCGATAAGGCATGGGTGTATTTAAGTGAATGTAATAAAAAAAGATCAATTTTCTATTGCTCAACTGACGGGGATGACCGCACGAAATGATCTCATAAGTGTACAGAAAAGTTCCCAAAGGAATTCATGATAGTTGCAGGATTTTGTTACAAAGGCAAATTAAAAATCAAAAAAGTGTCAAGTAAAGGCAAAATTAATTCACTCTATTATCAGCAGAATATTTTAGAACAAATTTTTGAAGAAAAAATTCCAGTATTATATGGAAAGGACATTGATAAAATTCAGCTTCATATGCGCAAAGCCTCTAGTCACACCCTTAAATCAACTGCCGCTTATTTAGCAAAGAAAGAATCAGAAACAGGAATAAGATGTATCCCATTTAATGAAATACCTGTAAAATCACCTGACGCTTCTCCAAGTGCTTTCAGTTTATTAAAGCGAGCCTTACGAAAACGGCATCCAAGAATACTGAACGGATTTTGGAAAACGGTCCAAGAGGAATGGTGTAAAATTGACATGACAGTGCTAGGAAAAAGTTTACTTTCATGGGAAAATTCGAGCTAGAGCTATTGTGAAGAACCATGGCTATCAGATAGTAGCAAATCACCGCAAAACATATGGCATTTATACATAAAACGTAACTATCAAAATTGTTTCCATAAAGTGCGAATGACCTCCTGTAGTCGAGGTGTGGAGATTGCGCTGGCTCATAAATCACAGTTTTTTACAGGTCTGAGCTTACACCTTCTCTGGATAAAATTTGTTTCCAGCATTTCACTGCAATTAACCGAGTAGAGACAGCTACACGACCGTTGAAACTTGTCGCGTAAAATGTCCTGCGTTGTGCTCTTGTGGTAGTTCCGGGACTTTCATGGTATTTTGTGGCCTGCGGAGTCTATTTTTGCTCGCACCGTCCAACGAGACTCCGCATATTTTTGAACCTCAGATACTGGCGGGAACAATTCTCCCAGTTCACTAAATTAAGATAGAACAACTAAACGGACTCTTAAATGGAATATTATTCTTCCCCCCTAAAAAATTGCCTGCTATTTTGCTAACGAAAAAAAAATTTGTTATTAAAAAGTCATTGAGAAAAAGCTGATCAGTCACTGTTGATGCAGTGGTAGGTAGAATGCCGTTCAATAGCACGAAAATTATTGAATGGCAATGACTTAAAATGTTATTATATGTGCAACAATTCTAAAGATAACAGATAAATGCCGGCAGGGAATTTCTTCTTCCGATTTATAATTGCCACTTTGCGAAAGTCCTATTAAAAGATGCGGTTTTATCAAAACCGCGAATGAGAGGTAACTTTTAGAAATTTTACTTAGATAAGCGGAATTTTGACAATTTTAATGTGATTTTCAGAGCTGCAAAGGTGAAAGTAGTTGAGATAATTTTGGAGAAAATTTCCAGATAACATATTTTAACGGGAAATCCGTATTCTTAAGTGTTTTTTAAGATAAGAATTTTGAATAATGGAAAAAGAAAGTTTATCATTTATAACGAAATGTGAGCTCTTTTTTTTCTGTTCTTCTTACTCTCGGTCAGACGAACACAAATATATGACGATACAAACGAAAGAGTGAAGACAACTATATCCTGACACTCATAATACATTTAAAATGAGAAAACACATTTTTAGGCGACAAAGGAGCGAAAAAGTTTCCCATTCTCAGAAATTTATTACCCTCAACGTTGTTATCTATGACGTGTTATTAACAAAGTCCAAACAAACAAACAACCATATGAATGGAGTAAAGGCGAAGCAAGAATTTTATCTGTTGACACAACCCATCGATGATCACATGAAATTTATGTAACTTGACAGTTTTTGTGGAAATATCCAATGTTATTTTATCTTCTTTTTAAATCATTAGGAAGAAAACGCTAGATATCAGTTTACTTTATTCAAAAGTCGGAAATGGGTACTGCGGGGAATTCTGCTATGTATGAATATAAAAAGAACCTCAAAGTATTATTTAGAGAATCCCTATCGAAGTGTTTACAATAGTATAACACAGAGACTCTCAACCCCTACTAAATAGGCCAGTAGGTAGAGAGTTGAATTGGGAAATAATTGAAACAAAAGTGGAAACTTTTTAAATCACTATAATTTAGGTCAAAAATGAATTTCCTGAGTTTTCCCCCTCCGCCGAGGCGAGCGCTGGGGGTTAGGTAAAAAAAAATTGAGTGAAAAAGAGGTATTTTTTCAGTTAAAAAAAATTAAAACCGGTTTATCCAACCAAAGAAACCGTAATATAAAATTTTTAGAGCATTAAATTATGCGTAAAATAAGTACCAATACGTAAAAATTATTTCTTTTATAAGATTGCAAGCTTCTCCCGAAGTTGCCTTTATTTTTTGAACTTTCGCTAGTCAGTACGATTTTTGCTATACTTGTGTTTTACGGGGAAATAGGCGGGGGGGGGGGGGGAATCCCGGAATCGGAAATAATTCAAACAAAGGTGGAAACTTTTTTAATCACTTTATTTTAGGTCAAATATGAGTATCCTGAGTTTTCCCCCTCCGCCGAGGTGAGCGCTTGTGGTTATGTCAAAGGTCATCCGCTAGGTTCAAGGTGACCAGTCATCCAACCAGATCGTCTTCTAGTAACTGCCAAGTTGAGATTTAGTACGGTTTGTGCCTGTTGTTGTTCCGTGTTTACCATTTTGCTTGCGTTATTATTTCATTTCGCTATTTACGTGTCTCACAAAGTGTTCTAATCAGTACCAACCATGTCGGACCTTTGCCCAGTTTGTGCAGAAACATTTGAAGAAGGTGAGACAATAGTTTTGAAAGAAAGAGAGGTTAAAACATTGATAGAATACAGCAACAAGAGAGGTGATGGTAAGCATAATCTTTTCAAAAACTGTACGACTGTCAAAATTCATGTCAAGTGCCAAAAGGCTTACACAAGAGAAAAATCCATTGCTGCTACAGCAAAAGCAAGTATTAGTGGTGCTGGTGGTCGACGATCTAACGTACCAACATTCAATTTCCAAAAGGACTTTTTTGTGTGCTGAGAATGCATCAGAAGATTTTCAGAAAAAAAGAAATTAAAAAACCAAAAGTAAAAAGTGACCGAGTAAGTCTTGTTACAACCACAGAATTCAAGAAAAATATCCTTGAAAAAGCTGCGGGAAGAGGAGACAGGGGTGAAGAAGTGAGTCTTCGCGTCCGCCATGTCAGCAACTTGATTGCTAGTGACAGTATATATCACAATTCTTGTTTGAGAAGGTTCCTGGCCAATGCTGCAGAATATGACACTTCAGGATGATATGGGGATTAAAATGTAACAGCTGCATTTCAGCTTATTTGTAAGCAGTTGGATGAAAATCAAGATGAATGCCAGTTTTACCTGCGTGAATTATTAAAAGATTACAAAGGAACTAATCTGGCCGAAAAAACTCTCAAGAGAAGACTAATGGAAAAATATGGCGATGACATCATTATTACAGCAGGATACAATAGACAACCCATTATATGTTTTCGTAACACTGATTACAAAATTTTGAGCGCAAGTTGGTATGAATCTCGAAAAAATGATGAACAAGAAGAGCGCCTTCGTATTGTTAAAACGGCTGCAGATATAATAAGGGAAGACAAAAGATCCAAGGTGTACGACATGGATATGTACCTTGACCAACAAAATTTTTGGAGAATGCTGAGCAAAACATTACGGAATCATTGCAGTATCTCCTAAATTCACTTATCATGAAAAGCAAACATGGAAAGGAAAATAGAAAGTGGAAAACCAAGATAACTGCAATTTCACACTAGTAATTTCTGCAACAAGGCCACGATCTTTTATTTCATCAATACAAGTAGGTATTGGTGCACTTTTATGGATCTAAAGATTCAATATTCATAGTTCATCCACTGGGGTTTTGCTGTTCTTACGATGAAGTCAGAAAGTTTGAAATGTCTTGCCTACAGCATCCAAGAACTAGTGCATTGCGGGGATCCTTCTCCCAATTTGTTTTTGATAACCCAAATACAGTGTAGATACTTTAGACGGATCAAACACATTTCACGCAATGGGTGGAATTCAGTGGATAACCCCCTCTTCTTCTGTTTCTTCACAAGGGTCAAACGCAAGAGTGGGAGTAATGCCAAACACTGGGATTGTAGGGAAATCCGGTGCTATCCAATTGTTACCTTTTCAGAGCAGAACAACACTTAGTAGCATAATTATTGAGGACCTTGGTGAAATCAGTTATGCAGTTGAAGTTTTGCCAAGCAATTTAATGTGGATTTATAAAAAATGGCAATGCGATGAGACCCCAGGTTGGAATGGCTTTATGGAAGACATTACATGTACAAAACAGTACTGTAAATCCAAAATTATGTTTCTTCCTTTCATCAATTCTCCTCCCTCAAACTATGACACCATGTATAGTGCTCTTGTTAGTGCAGCTAATGAATGTAAGACATTAGAACAGAGCCATGGTTTTGTGACCTTCGATCAGCCCCTTTACTGGAAAGCTCGGGAAATAATTTCCTCAAGTTCCGTAGAATCTGAAATTGAGTCCGTAACTGTCCGTTTGAGGGGCTTTCTTCTACTAATGTCCTTCATGCTTCATGGGAGCAGTAGAATACATCATGGATGGCAGTGGGTTGCAGGATTTATTGAGTACTGCCTATGATCGGGCATCAATTGAGAAACTGATGACGGGTCATGCATATTTGAGAGCTATCAGGGCTCACATGATGTGCCACTTGGCAATTGCAAAGATCGTTCTTTCGAAGATTGAGATTTCAGATGAAGAGCGAGATGCCACCAGTGACGTAGACTGTTCTCTTTTTTGAATCAGACACTGCTATACAAAGTATTGTGCAGAAGTTTACTCAGAAATTAGGAGAACTGGGAAATAATGGACCTACAGCAAAACTATGGGTGGAACATTTTCGAATGGTAACGTTGATAAAGCAATCCCTTCAAGCAGAGAGAAGTGGCGACTAGAAGCTTCATCTACTTTATGTGAAAAGAATGCTGCCTTACTTCCATGCAAGTAGCCATTTTTTGTACGCAAAGTCTGTAACACTGTACTTGCAGGACATGCTTATCTTACAGAATAAACTGACTCCTACAGAGTACAAGAATTTTGTAGAAAATGGCTTTTTTACCGTTCGGCATTCTGAAAAGTACTCATTGAACGCAGAATTAAATGCTCCACAACATTTAGTTAGATCTATTTTTTCTCCAAACAAGTACTTTCCCCGAAAAACACAATTATACCGAAAATCGCACTTACTAGCAAAAGTTGAAAAAATGACGGCAACTTCGGGAGAAGCTAATAACCTTATAATCGAAGTAATTTTATGTATTGTGTAAATCAGATCAACGTTGACCCGATGTATAAGCAACTCGTAATATTAATGTAGACAAGGATAAATGTTCTATTTACATCTTGTTTAATAGGAAATATTTACATACATCCCTATATACACAGTCGTTTTGTTCCATAGAATCTTCATACATAGACTAGAGAGAGCGGAGTTGATAAATATAGTTCAATAGAGACACCCGTCTCTTCATCCTGCCCTCTCCTCGCCTCGTGCATGACATAGTCTAAGTTCAGTCTATTCCCCTTTGCCTCCCGCGGTCTCTCTTGGTTATCCTTTTTTTCTATCCGCAACTTTCTGGAACATTCTCGTCCTTTCCACACTTCGAATCTCCCCCTTCCGGTTTTTCTTCCACCTGGACCACCCACCGTGGCTCTCTGCGCTCCCGGCCCTTCATAAATATTAACTATCAATATATTAGTTATCAATTCATAAATATTAGTTACATTTAAAAAAACACAATTAATTAAATTTCCCTGAATTCTTTGAGAGCTACTGAAATCATTTCTATAACATTTACAAAATACACAATTAATTGCTTTTCCCGGAATTCTTTGGAAATTACTTAAATTATTGATCCTCTCTGCAATTTTACGGGACCCTTAACAAATGGGCATTCTTCATGTTAATGTTCATCATCACATTAAAACAGTTTTTAAACATTTTATTTTATATATTTTATTATATGTATACATATGTGCATATGATTTCTTTTGTTTTTTGTTTATATGTTTATTTTTTGAATTTCTGTTTACTATTACATTGTTTTGTACTTTTATTTTTATGTAAGCATTTTTATAGGAAATAAAAAGAATAAAATGCTTTATGAACTAAAAATTATATTATTTAAAAAAAAGTGGAACAGATCCAATTAAATTTGTATGGGTTTGTATCATAATAATTGATTCGTTATACGGCTTCTCGCTTTACGGCCACTTTTTCCGGAACGTATCTAGGCCGTAAAGCGAGGTGTATGTATATATATACACTGCTCAAAAAAATTAGGGGAGCAAGCAAAGAAGTTAAGAAAACCGTGTGAGACAGCCACGTATTGGCATAAAATGGATAGTACACGCGTATCAATGCGCAATACGGAAAGAAAGACGTAAAAAAATTTTTAATTAAGCTTTCATTCTTTGAAAATATGGAAAAAACATGAAAAGATGATTTAGGGCAACAATTTGGTTATATGTAAACGATAAAAAAAAGGTATTGTTTAGAAATGATGCAATATTTTTAATATGGCGTGTGGTCTCCTCGAACAGCTAAGACTGCTGCACACCTGTTTTCCATGGATGCGATGATGTTATCGATAAGACTTTGGGGAATGCTGTTCCACTCCTCAAGAAGTGCAATCTCCAAGTCTCGGAGAGTAAAAGGAGGCCTTGGTCTCGCAGCAATGCGTCGTCCGAGTATGTCTCAAACATGCTCGATTGGATTCAGGTCAGGAGAGAACGCTGGCCATTCCATACGCTGTATTGTTTCAGCTTCAAGCATGTTCTCCACAAGATGAGCTGTATGCGGTCTGGCATTATCATGCTGGAAAACAAAGGAATCTCTAATGGCTGCAGCGTAAGGTATGACATGAGGTCTCAGTATCTCGTCTGCATACCTTCGGGCCGTCAAAGTACCATTCCAAATGATATGCAGGTCCGTACGTCCACCTATGCTGATTCCACCCCATACCATAAAACCAGCTCGTCTGTATTGTGACCTTTCAAGAACGAATGTGGGGTTATTTCGAGTGCCCCTTTCCCTCCATACCAAAACACGTCGGGTGTCACACTCCAGAAAGAATCGGGACTCGTCTGTAAACAACACTTGGCTCCAATCATGTTGCTCCCAATCTCGATGTTCAGCAGCCCATCTTCTTCGGGCCGCACGGTGGCGGGAGGTCAACGGAATGCAGACCATTGGCCTACGTGCATAGAGACCTCCCTGATGAAGCCTATTACGTACTGTTTGGCTGGACACCCTTCGTCCTGTTGCCAAGAGCAACTGTCTTTGCAGCTGAGTAGCATTGTTGTTCTGTTTCGACGAGCTGTTAACAGTATATACCGGTCATCAGTTGCTGTAGTGGAGCGTGGCCGATCTTGCCCTGGTCGACATCTAACATTCTGTGTTTCTTGGAATCGATTCAACAGCCTTGCAACGACAGTTCTGGCGACTCCAACAGCGTACTCGACACTACGTTGTGTTTGCCCGGATTCAAGTCTGCCTATAATACGCAATGCCATGGATTCCAGTAAATCACGTTGTTGAGACATTTTCAAGTCACCTTTTCTCAAAAAGAATAACTGAGAAATCGAATTTCACGGTTAAGGCAGTGAAACAGACTTTTCTGCAACATCCCGATTTCCGCCCTTATGTTCTTTTTCTCGTTTTTGACGTCATGAACTATGATTTGCATATGAAGTATATATATATATATATATATATATATATATATATATATATATATATATATATATATATATATATAAGGGGCGTAGTGGCCCAGTTGGCAAAAACAGCGGGCTAGTGATCTGAAAGTCACTGGTTCGATGCTCGACGCTGAAAAATCTACTGCCGTGTACACTAATGGCGGCTGGTGCACGTAAAATCTGTCGTGGCTGCTATGGCCTCCAAGTTCTCAAAATTACCTCTGGAGGTACGGGGTCAAGTGCTCTTGTCTCGTCACTTGGTTCAAAATTACGGGACTGGTCTTTTGGCCAAGTCGGATTTCAACCCTTGGGGTGGCAGTCAAAACAGGAGCCCATAGCCTTTGGGACTTGATCTGATGTTGCTGTAGATCAAGTGGTATAAGCAACAACAATATATATACTGTTCCGTTTTCTGGGTTCAGTGGGATTGACTAAATTCTCTTCAGAAAGTGCACACAAAATGAAATTTATTATTCTGTAAAATCTTCAGGCGCATACACAAATTTCAAACAGAAAACACGTAACAACTGTTTTCTATACAGCAGAAAAATCTAAAAGCATAAGTCAGGATAACAGAGTCTTCAATACAATACTCGCTTAGCGCGCTTTCAATAGATTCAATTCTCAACACAAAACAATACTGATTTCCAATGCCAATATCAGGCATATTTAGAGACTTCCAAAGCGCCCCCTATCGGCCGGACATCTAGAAATTTCTAGTGGCTTATAGAAATGTCTAGAAGGTTGGCGACCATTTGGTGCCATATCGCCAAATTTGGCAACCAAAATGAGTCACCAAATCCATCGCCAATTTGGCGATAACTCTCATATTTGGCGAGTTACCATAGACTCCTAAAATTCATAACAATATATATATATATATATATATACGTGTGTGTGTGTGTGCAAATTTTTTTTCAAAAAATGAAAGCTAACCACACGATGAAAGCAAAAAATAGCTGCAGTTAGTTAACATTTTATCTGCTTCAGCAGCACCAACAATACTGATTAACTTAAAGGTGTGTTTCTAATTAGTCTGATCTTATAGGTAAACAAATAAAGCTTTCAAAACTCGAATACCCACTAAATAGACCCTGGTAAGCAATAAATAAATATTAGAAAGATTCAACTCGGGCAAAAAAGACTGCATTAAAATTCTAAAAAGCAAAGATAGGTGCAAATTACATCTCTAACAACGAAAGATAAAAACAGCCTGATATGAAGATAAAACTGATAACGTAACAAAAGAATGGAGCATAAAATACAGTATGCCCACTAAAGTCCCTTCCCATCCTCTTAACTTCGGAACGGCTGCTGCTATATTCATAAAAGCGGTGTCTAGGTATAGTAAAGTAGCCATGCGCTACTGAATGAAACCACCTACCGTGCCACCGGGTGGAAAACTGCGGAGTTAGCATTCCTATCTCGTTTATTTACAAGGTTGTAGAAAATCATCGATTTAGTACGAAAAGATACCTTGTGGACATTAATGAGAAGACTACAACGGTTAAAACGCGCATTTGTTTTTTCGTGATTTCCTACACTGCGACGTGACAAAAGGATCTGAGAAAGAAACAAAACAACTAATTTTAACAATATACCTTTATTTGAGATGTTCAAACTTCTCACCGTCAGCTGCAATACACATTTGGATCCTCGTTTGAATCTCACGTTGCACACGTTGGAGCATAGAGCGTGACACGTTGGCACAAGCATCCGTAATACGTCGTTTAAGGTCCTGCAATGTTTGTGGAGGGGTCGCATACACCTGGTCTTTCAGGTATCCCCACAGGAAAAAGTCCAATGGAGTCAGATCAGGCGAACGTGGAGGCCACTCTTTGAAACCGCCATATCTAATTATTTGGTCCCCGAATTCCTTGACGAGGTACTGCTTCACTGGAGATCTCATCTTACTATACCTAGACACCACTTTTATGAATATAGCAGCAGCCGTTTCGAAGTTAAGAGGGTGGGAAGGGACTTTAGTGGGCATACTGTATAACATTTTAGAATTGCTTCTACGTAGAAAGTGTCAACAATAATGGTAAATGAAAAAGTGATTTAGAATAATCAGATCTTATAAAGATGACAAGAACATACTAATTATACACACACACACACACACAAATAAATAAATAAATATATATATATATATATATATATATATATATATATACTTTTAAAAATTAACTCAAAGAAGTCCCTGTATCGGTGGGGCAAGTTTCTATCTCACGGTAGACAAGTGACTGAAACGGTGTTGTGGGTAACCTGTTAGCGTTACAAGGCAAGCAAAAAATGATACTGAATTTCTCTAGTTCATAAATTATCTTTTAAAGCTAGTTCATAGATATGATATAGAGGATGAAAACAAAGATTTTAAATCTGAATTCAATTCCGAAAATTAAACCCAATCTTACATAAATCCATTTCGAAGGGTTTGCTTTAAACCAGCAATTTTCATGGACAAATTATGTTCCACAGGTTAGATAAATAAGAGTATTAGAAATGAAGACAAGGTGTGGGGCGACACCAGAACATAGACTTCCAAGAATTTTCATTTAAGGCGAGTTAGAGTTAAAAATCTGGAAGATATTTCTGTGCTCAGATGGCAAAATGTTATAAGAAATTTACGTGACAGAAATTCTAAGGTTCAAAATATCATGAAAACTCGGTACTTTGTTTTACATGAGCAAACGTGGTACCAATGTTTCAGAAAAATGGTTGGTTATTACTTATAGTTTTTTTTTTTTTTTTTTTTTTGCTAATGTCCCTGGGGCCTAACGACATTACACCCCTGTCCAGTGTATATATGAATACAAGGAAATAGAAACACACAAATCACTCAAGAATTTTATTAACAAACTAGCTGAATACCCGTACTTCTCTACTGAGTACATTCAAATTAAATACAACGGTCAATGTACGCAATTAATGCCAAAATTATGTATAAATATGTTATAATAAATACAACGATCAATGTGCGCAATTGATGTAAAAAAAACGAAAAAATATATTTGTAAATAAATCGTAACGGATATTTTTATAGACAAAATAATGTAGAAGAAAATATTCAAATTAAATCTAATAGAGCATACTAAAGAATGTAGTACGGTTAATATAGTACAGTTTGAGGAATATATCTTTTACTGTATTTTAATATTTTTTGGATAATGTCCAATCGTCTGCCGTATTAGCAAGAAAAAAATTTTTTGTGTGTATTTCGTTGCTATGCACGTGACTATAAATTAATTTAAAGTACTAGTAAAAGAAATCCCGTGATCAGCATTTAATAAATTAAATTCTAAAAATTAATCTTTAAAAATTCACCAAAAATCAGAAAATAAAGGTAAAGATTCGAAAAAGATTTCATTTTAAAGGAATTTTTATGATCTTTCTTGTGATATAAGTTTTATAACCCTCAAATTATTATTTTAACTGCAAACTTTAAAAAAGTTACTAAAACAGCTTAAAAATTTAATTTTAAAAAAATCTAAGAAGAATTTTTCAAAAATCTTTCTTAGTGCACGCCTACACTATAAGAAGAATCGCCATGCAAAATTTCAGCCCATTAGGTCCTGCGGTTTGGTCTGTGCGTTGTATGTCAGTCAGTCAGTTACGGAACTGTTTTATATACTATCCCTTTATTAGTATAGACTAGCTAAAGTACCCGGCGTTGCGTGGGATTTTAAGAATGTTTGTTAACCAAAATCAATTTAAAAATTAACACAGTATAAATAACATAGAAAAAGTATATGTGAAATGTTATACACATCTCAGAATTCAGGAATTACAGCCTTTCATCATTGTAGCACTAAAATCTGAAAAGTAAAAATGTCAAATTGTCTAATGTTTGCTAACCAAAATTAATTTAAAACTAAACACGGTATAAATAACATAGAAAAAAACATGTGAAATCTTATACACATGAATAAAATGAAAACCCAATAAAAAAACATATAAAATTATAATAAACTCCTCAGAATTCAGCTAGATTTAGCCTTTTATGATTTGGGCAAAAAAAGAAGCTAAAAATACAGGTTTAGCAGAAATTTCCAATAGAACCATGATATGACTCTAGCGTTGCCTCTTAAAAAATGAAGTGTTTGATTGAGGGCTGCAAACCATTCAACTCCTCTCCACATTAAACTCCTATAAATATCCTCTACATATTAAATTCCTTTTCTCTCCATAATAAACTCCTCAGAATTTTGGCAGATTCAGCCTTTCATCATAGTACCACTAAAAACTGAAACATCCTCTCCAGAAATATAAATTTATTAATTACAATAATTAAACTCACACAAATGTATAAATTACATAAAAGTTTTTTAACCAACATTTGAATAATTCGTAAATGAAAAAGCATATAAAAATAAAGATAATAAGAACTTCCGGAATCGAAATTAGTTACCCTTAATTTTTAATTAATAAAAAACCAACATAATATGAATAAAAACGATAGTTGTTTAAAAGCATATGAAAATAATGCTATTATAAAGATAATAATAAAAAAAGCATATGAAAATAATGCTCGCGTATGAAGTTAACGTTATGATATAAAGATAGTAATAATAATATAAACCGCGTGCATAAAATATTTAGCTTTTCAAGCGAAATAAATTAATTTTTAGAAAAAATCTACTTTTAATCGAGAAATTAAATACATTGCACAAAATTTTGATTTTACCAACTTTCTACCCTACAATTTACACCCTACTTCTTTGAAGTTGGGTGTTGAAACATCCTCTTTGAAAAATTTACACCCTACTTCTTTTAAACAGGTGAAAATATAAAGTTTTAACAGCCAATTGAATGCCAGTTAAAAATGATTGTTGTTTAAAATCATATGAAAATTACGCTAATATAAAGATAATAAAAAAAAGCATAGGAAAATAATGCGTGCGCATGAAGTTAACGTTACGATATAAAGATAGCAATAATAATACGGGGGTTGTCCGTAAAGTATCCGAATTTAATTTATAACTAAAAAAATATAATGGATATACATACTTCAGTTTAATCCCCTTCAAAGTATCGTCCTTGAGAAGCAACACACTTAGCCCAACGTTGTTGCCTCTTTTGGAAGCAGGATTGGAAGTCGTTCTTTGGAATGGTCAACAGCTGTTCGATCGCTTTTTGTTTGATGGTCGTCACATCCTCAAACCGTCGTCCTTTAAGCGTTTTCTTTAGCTTTGGAAATGCGAAAAAGTCACACGGAGCGAGGTCTGGTGAGTAGGGAGGTTGCGGGACTTGAACGGTGCCATGGTTGGTTAAAAAATTTGAACCACATGTGAGGAGTGAGCAGGAGCATTATCGTGGTAAAGCATCCATTTCCCAGATTTCCACTTTGCTGGTCGTTTCCTCCTCACGGAATCACGAAGTCGCCTGAGCACATCACGGTAGAACTTTTTATTAATGGTTTGTCCATCCGGGGCAAATTCGTAATGCACAACTCCATCACGGTCGAAGAAAAGAATTAACATCACTTTGATTTTGCTTCGAAATTGCCGGGCATTCTTTGGTCGGGGGAAACTCGGACTTTTCCACTCAGATGATTGTTTTTTGGTTTCCGGATCGTATCCATACACCCATGTCTCGTCCCTTGTTATGATGTTATTCAGAAATTCCGGATCATCACACGACCGTTCGAATAACTCGGAAGCCATTTGCATGCGAAGTTCTCGTTGATCTTCGGTAAGCAAACGTGGGACAAACTTAGCCGATACACGCCGCATGCCCAATCTTCGGTTAAAATTTCGTGGCAAACAGTTTTTGCTATTCCCACCTCGTCCGTAATCTCTCGAACTGTTATTCGTCTATCTGATCGCACCACAGTACGAACCTTTTCATCATTGACATCATTTCTCGATGTTGATGGACACCCTGATCGTGCATCACTTTCCACAAATTCCCTTCCATCTTTAAAACGTCTAAACCATTGAAACACTTGAGTTCGGCCCATAACATCATCACCATAAGCTTTCTTAAGTAAATCGAACGTTTCGGTTGCCGTTTTTCCAATTTTACTACAAAATTTGATGCAAACACGCTGCTCAGTAGATTCCGTCATGATCCAACCCGACACGAGACTCCCACTGCGTTCACTTTTCGTTATTGCTACAAGAGAACCGCGCTTCGCAGTGCTTGGCTAATTACAACATAACAAGTTTACATATGTTGAAACATGATAATTAGCGTACACACGCAGAGCGGTGTCTCTGATCCTAAAAGAAAATCCGCCGACTCAAAGATCCATTGCATCGAAACTAGGAATGTCTTCTGGCACTGTAAGCAAAATCATTCATAAAGATTTTAAGTTAAAAAAGATGTTTAAGCATAAAGTTCATCTGCTTTTGCCAAAGTATATTGCTGAAAGAAAAACAAATAGTAGAAAATTATATGAAAATCACCTAGCTTCTGAATAATAGAAATTTGTGGTAACACTCGATGAGGCATGGGTGTATTTAAGTGAATGTAATAAAAAAAGGATCAATTTTCTATACCTCAACTGACGGGAATGGCCGTACGAAATGGCTTCGTCAGTGTACAGAAAAGTTCTCAAAGGGATTCATGATAGTAGCAGGATTTTGTTACAACGGCAAATTCAAAATCAAAAAAGTCTCAAGTAAAACCAGAATTAATTCACTCTACTATCAGCAGAATATTTTAGAACCAATTTTTGAAGAACAAATTCCAGCCTTATATGGAAAGGACATTTCTGAAGTTGAGCTTCATATGGACAAAGCCTCTAGTCCCATGTCTAAATCAACCGCCGCTTGTTTAGCAAAGAAAAAATCATAAACAGGAATAAAATGTATCCCATTTAATGAAATATCTGTAAAATCCCTTGATGCTTTTCCAATGGACTTTTGGGCTTTCGGTTTATTAAAACGAGCCTTAGGAAAACGGCATCCAAGAACACTGAACGGACTTGGAAAACGGTCCAAGAGGAATGAGGTAAAGTTGACATGACAGTAGTAAGAAAAAGTTTACTTTCATGGAAAATTTGAACTAGAGCTATTGTCAAGAACCATGGCTATCAGATAACAGCAAATCGCCACAAAAAATACGGCATTTATACATAAAACTTAACTATCAAAATCGTTTCCATAAAGTGCGAACGACCTTTTGTATAGCAACATTGCCTGCGGTAGGAATGAGTTCAGAGAGTTGAAGGAAAACTAAATCAATACTTAAGCTGAAAATTTCCAGATTACTAGATTGACTAGGGCACTGGCATTCGGTACCAGAGTCCGTGGATTCGAGTCCCAATCTTGGCATAGACGTTTGTTGCCGTTCGGAATTCGTTTTAAGCAGTAGATCCTGATTTAATTAGCCCTCGTGTAGCATATGTTAACCGTAGCGCTCCAAACCAAACCAACCCGATCACTAGGTGAGAAGTGACGTCCCGCACTGGGTCCATTACATCATATAAGATTTTGCAGTAATTAATCTCCCCTTCAATTTTTCTGGGGTAGGAAGGCCTCTAAAAATCTGTCCAATAAAAGGTAATTCCTGTGTTGACTTCCGCTCAGGATAATTGAAAACTCCTTTGATGGTTGGTTGAGAGCAAGCACTACAGTCACTTTTTGCTACAAGAGGGCTCATTAGACCGGGACCTACTGATTACAGCCAATTACGAATGCCCCCAAATATAAATGCCTACAGTGGGACTCGAACACACAGGCTCTGAAACCAAATGCCAGCCTTCAAGCCATTCGGACTTTGTCTGGAAAACTCCTTTCAAAAGAAATGCTGCAGCCAGTGGCGGATCATCGCACAGGAGCAAGAACCGCGTGCGTGGGGCTTCCGAAAGTTAGTAGCTTCAAAAAGAGATGCATTCTGATAACCTCTGGAAAATATACCATCTTTGTCTGGGCAATTTGCCATTTGTCGAACGACAAACGGCGTAGTACAAGTTTTTACTACTTAACAACTGAGCAATAAAATTGCCTTTTCGACGTGAGAAAATGTCTTAAGAAATATATAATATTTATAATATTATTTACAAAAGGGGGCCTCAAAACTATATTGTGCTCGCTGGCCTCCAAATGCTTCATCCTCCACTGGCTGTAGCGTGTGTGTTTCCGCTCGCTCTCAAATAGAAATCGCCAACACATAGGATTATGCAGCTGTAGATCACGATCGAAATAATCTTCCTTCTTAATTATTATATTTCTGAACACGAGTTTCGTTTTCACTCAACCTCTAAGAACTGTGAGTTTCGCTTCCCTGTTTTCATGTAATGGGGTTCAAAAACGAAGATGTAAGTATATGTGTAAATGAAGGTTTCAATAGGTGTACGAATTGTTTGGGACTTTTTGCGGAGCGGTTATTAATTATCAGTTAAAAACTCGATTTTCTTCATAGATACCCAATCTGGCAAATTAAGGGAACATGTTAGTTACTTGTATGACTTACAGGAAAACGCGTAACAAGCTTCTTAATATCTGCAATAAAATATAATGGTGGCTCTCAGTTTCCAAACTGATTAATAGTTTCTCATAAGCATTGGGTGTGATTGTCTCTATTAACTATTCGCAGATGCATTTGGGAATTTTACATAGTTAATTATTTAGAAACCAGATGACAACACACCCCCCCCCCCCATTTTTTTTTTTTTTTTTTTTTTTTGGATATTAAGAAGCTGTGTATTTTTGTTATAGTTACATGTACTTTGAAAACGTGTTCTGTGTACCAGCAATAATTAGAACGAGTTGGAAAAATATTGATAAATCCTTGTCCTTCAAATTGTCTGTATTTCCTCGCAAATTAGTCAACGATTTATTTTTATCACTCTTTAACTATAAACACCCAATTCAGAAGTTTGTATTCCTAAAAATGTACCTTCCTACATGTCCTCAAATATCGCTTACGTATCACATAAAATGGCATTTTCTTTATAAATTTTACTTCTGAAATTTTTTACATCAGATTTAAAGCAATCACTCAGGTATTAGATTTAAAGGAATTTCAAAGAAGAATCAGCAACGCAAAAAATTTAACTTGAAATAGAAATGAGACTCCAAAAATTCATACGAGATATAGCAGACATTTCAGAAATATTAAAATGTAGGTAGCAATATCAGTTTATGAATTCTTCAATCCTCTTTTCATATTTTGAATGTTCAATAGCTGTAATTATTTAATCGTCGTTTTGTAATAATTATTTAATGATTATTTTCATTCCGAAACTCAGAAACACACTATATGTTACAACACCTGGCGCCATCTATTTTTCGACTTCTGAAATATTTTCAGAAGTTGGGTTTAAAATTTTTTAAAGTTTTTCTTAGTTTATACATCATGGGATGACCACAGTGGTATGCAGCGGGTGAAAGGCATCCGGGCTGTACAAGGGTTGAGAGAAAAAAAGGAAGATAAAAGAAAAGAAAAAAAAATGGAGGCAAAATATATTTAATTGATTAAAATTAATTTCTGTTTGTAATCACAAACTGAATTTCACGCTCTAAACACAGAACTAGCAATACTAGAAACATACTACAATTGTGGTTGTGGTAACCATCAAATGTATAGCAAGGGCTGCCGAAAGAATAACTAGGAATATTTAAAATTTTGCTCGTTGCGATTTTTATACCATGGTATAGATACAACATTGATACTAATAGTTATTATGCTAATTTTGACATGAATCTGAATCCAGCATGTAAAATTCTGAATTTAAAATTCTCGTAAGTGTAATGTACAGCTTTAAATGCAACATGCTACTAGACTTTGAATTACGTTCACTTTGTAAATATTCCGACTTTGCGTCCGCCTTGTTCAATCCGAATTCTGCACGGAGCAGCGTGCAGTCTTATTGAGCGTGTCGTGTCAAATGAATTCGAGGACCCTTTATCTTCCTACTTCATTGAGTAGTGAATCCTCCAATGACTGATAAAGATTGAATCTGAAATAAAAATAAGGTGACAGGAAACTTAAGAACCCAAAATCTCCGACTCAGAATGTCTGAATTCGCCCATTTCTGAGCATGAATTCAGCATATTTATATAACAGCCAAAGTCTGTATTCTATAAGCAACTCGAACTCGCATACATTCTTACATTATTTTTTTGCAATACTCTCTTACGTGTATAATGTATAGGTTTTATAGAGCAGGAAAACTTAAATGACGATCAGCACTACCCATTCTAAAGTTACTAAAATGTCAGAATACATATTTTGTTAATACGATATTATGATTTTAATTTTAGCAGTCTTAATACCGTCCTGTTGATGCCAAGAAAGTAATCTCTCTGAATGTCAGAAATGAAAACTGCCTGCTGAAAAAGAGAAAAAGATGCAAAACTTTAAAGGTTACAATCAGAATTCTTTCGTGGCGGCAAAGTGAATCTAATACTAATAATGAAACTAGTTTGGGAATTCAAATTCAGGTAATTAAAGAAAGAAACGATCATGAAGAAACTATGCAAGTTGACTATAAGAAGGCATAAATTATGCAATATATATATATATATATATATATGTAGTGAATTGTCTGAAGAAATAACAACTGTTCATATACAGGGTGATTCAAAACTCAACGTACAAACTTTTAGGGGAGGTAGAATACTCAAAAACAAAACAGAATCACATAGTAATGTATGACCGGAAACGCAAACCTGCCGCTGGAGAACGCTCTTCATCAGCACTGTAGTTGGGCTTCTCTTTCTCTCGTGAAGGGATCTTTATGCTTGCTCCACATCAACGACGACAGCAACGAAAGACAGACACATTTTGCCACCTGTCTCCTCGGCTGTCATAAAAGCCTTCACACCGCTAGGAGACGGGGAGTTTATTTGCGCATGCGCATAATCTTTTCTTTCTATTCTGGTTGGCTGTCGAGCATGGCAGCAGAGACAAAAGTTGAACTTTTTCCAACTTGAAACCGCAGAGACCAGAGACGAAGACAAACCGGCAGTGACAATTTTTTTGTAATACGCATGCGCAACAACGAAGATACATGATTTTCGTCTCCGTTGCCGTTGGTGTGGAGTAAGCATTAATCAACACAATGTTCACGTGTGGAGCCACAACCCACGATGTATGGGTCCCCATGCTGCCCAACAACGGTTCTCTATGAATGTATGGGAGGGTATTATTGCTGATTACTTTATCGGGCCATACCTCTTACCACCCCCATTGGATGGCCGGAAATATCGCATATTTCTGGAGGCGGTATTGCCGGAATTACTGGACATTGTTCCAATGTCTGTTCGGAGTGCAATGTGGTTCCAGCATGATGGGGCTCCAGCTCATTATTCCCGTGTCATACGTGATTACTTGAACAATAAGTTTGCACCTCGATGGATTGGGCATGGTGGACCCGTCTCTTGGCCACCACGATCGCCTGATTTATCTATCCGGCATTTCTTCCTGTTGGGGACCCTCAAATCTATGGTCTATGAGACACCTGTTAACTCTGCAACCGACCTCATCGCAAGAATCTCCGTCGCAGCTGCAAACGTCCACGAAATGCCGGGAATTTTCGAACGGGTTCGACAATCGATGCGTCGCCGTTGTGAAGCGTGCATAACTGTAGATGGTAAGAACTTTGAGCAGTTGTTGTGAAAGTGAACGTGTTCACGTACAGTCCTAGTGTAAAGTATCGCTAAATAAAGAGTTTTTCCCCCCATTATTGGCTTTTCATTTCTGCATCTTCGTTTATCGTCTAGCTGATTAGGTTTGCGTTTCCGGTCATACATTCCTATGTGATTCTGTTTTGTTTTTGAGTTTCCTACCTCCCCTAAAAGTTTGTACGTTGAGTTTTGAATCACCCTGTAGAAGAAACAGGAAATCACGCTGAAGTACAATTTGATAACTAAAATAACATCAAGAGTTATCCAATGAATTTAAATGATCTATGTTTATGGCCAGGTGTTATAAACGATAAATTTAGATCATTGTGTCAAAACTGGAACTGAGCAAGATCATCAACACACTTTTCCTAAAAACACTAAAGGTGGGTTTTTTTCCCTTGCTTATTTTAATTAAAAAACTACATCAAAGGGTGATAAACACGGATGAACTATTGTGTGATAGTCACTGGGAAGGCAAAATAGATTATTCAGTTAAAGCTGTGGATAAACAATTTGAACAAACTTCTGGTGCTTATGAAGAACTTATTGACATAAGTAATGATAACGCAGTAGTAACCGAAGCTCAATGTATATTAGATTCATTACAATAGATGTCATTTACATTCAGTTTAATAGTATGGCGTACAATATTGCCTAAAATTTGCAATATTAACAAATTATTGAAAATTAAAACAATTATACTTGACACAGATTCCAGTTTAATAAATAAAAGTAAAAATGAAATACTAAATTTATGATCACAATTTGACAAATTCATAGAAGAAGCGAAGAATATAGTATGCATCATGAGTATCTTAAGAGTGCTTTCTTGAGAAACAAGTTACAAAAAGAAAAAAAGAGATTATTTTCTGAATTTGCAGGGGAGGAAGTATCAAAGACCCTGCAGAAGAATTTGAGTATAGTTTTTTCAGTGTTGCAATGATACAGTTGTAGTGCAAATAAAAGATTCAAAACATACCTAAATTATAATTCAAGCTTTTATTTAACAACTAATATAAAAAATTTGACAATAATAAGTTAGAAAAACATTCACTGGATTTTGTAGGATTTTATAACAAACATGTAGACGAAGATTTAATTCAAGAAATCATTTTATTAAAAGATTCCAATTTGAACAAAAATGGCAAAAAGCTATGCGCAACACATGTAACAATATATAATAAATAACAATTACAATGAACTTTTTGAAATGTATTAATTGTTCTAAGTATTTCCGTTACCATACTTGTGGCTACAGCAAGGACAGAACGTTTTGTTTGTAAATTCAAGAAAATTAAAAATATCTTTCGTCCAACAATGTACGGAAAACGATTGAATACACTTTCTATATTAAGTAACCTTAAAGTCATTCTTTAAAATTGTGATTTTTCTTACAATATCAATGGTATGGCAATAAAAAAGTCGCTTAAAAAAATTTTAATATTTATTGGCTTGCTTGTTTATTTTATTTTCGATATTATCGTTATTATTATCTAAAGTTGTGATGTTTTATTTTCTTCTTCAGAGCATTTGTGGTACCAAAATATTCCTTGCATCTGTATTCTTTTATAGAGAAATGGTCCCTGATATGCATGATTGCACTCTAAAAGTTATCGGTTCTGTTTCTTTTAGGACATGATGAAAACACGTGCTTAAATAAACATACTATTTTGTAACATTCTAAAAAATCTACTTAATTTCCTCTACTTTAAAAAGAAGCAAGACACTTATATATATTTAGAATAGAATATTTTAAAATAATAATAATTAACAACTACGCAGTAAAAGTTTCCACATAAGTCTTAGGGCACGTAATAAGAATTATTTTGTGTGAGGTGACTGATCCCGTTGGAGAACGATTGTAAAGTAATCAGTACAGCAAACTTTTGGTACTTAATAAACCCGGTTTTTTTTAAATCCCCAATGCTTCTTATATAAATCACGTAAAAATACACGACGTCAGTTGCCCATATCTTATGACTTCACTAAAATTTTTCTTTTGAGCCATAAATAAAACCATACCAAACCACTAAAATTTCTCTAGTCATAGATAGCAAAAGAGCGACTGTGAATCTCGTTTTACTCCTATTAATAATGCACAAGTGATTTTTAATTACAGAAAGTATGATAATGCAATAAACTCTTTCCAATTCAACTTATTATACCATTACCTTTTTAACCTGTGATGCATTAAAAAAAAAGGATTTTTTACATTATAACTACACAAAAATTTTGAAAAAAAAAATAGTTACGATTTATTACAATCATATTAAAAATTTTAGAGTTATGGTCTGATATAACATTACAAGTCACCATTTCCTTCACAGTTACCCTGATTGATTTATAGAATGATGCCTCATTCAGCGTACTTATGATCTAAGCTGTGACTCACAGTATTTCAATAAAATGTAAATCCTACTGAAAATACTTGTTTTCAACATTTTGGTTACATTTGGTCAATAATTTTCAAAAAGAAAAGAATCTGCTGACTAAATGTTAAGGTAGGTGCGACGAGTCAGATCAGGGTCGGCGTACTCCAAGTTTTTTTAGGGTGCATGCACCCTGGTTTTTAAGCTAACCATTTCCAAGTTCGTCAGAGAAAACAGCTAACTGCCACAGTCACTGGTTAGTGATATAATTTGAGCAAGTAAGAAGAAGAAGAAAAAGTAGCCATTCTGTAGCCAAATGTCAATATTTTGTAGCGTAGAGCAAGTGGACTACTCATTGTGAACACTAGAAGCGAACGCTCAAAACCAAACGGGGCAACCTGCAGTAATTTTGATGCTAAGATTATATATACAGTGTTGGAATATTAAACTTCATTCTCAACTGGTACGGTTAGTACAAGAGTTTATATCTATTATATCACACTTTGCACCAGAAATTAAACATCCAAAGTATATAATTACTGTGTTTTTGAGTTCAGCTTTGAGGTGTTCCAACTGGTTTCGTTAAGAAGCTTAGAGGTCACGTTTGTAAACTGCCACAACTTCAACTAAATTATACAGAAATTGTTTAAATGTTTCAAGTTTACTCTCTATTTCACCTCTTAAATAGTACAGAACACAATTAAAAATGTGTACAACTTTTTTTTTTATACAAAAAGCATATCGTGCAAGGTATCAAGTACCAATTATTTTCTCATTGTGGAAAATTGTTGCGAGCAAAAATTGACATCACTATTGAGTTGGCTGTCTGTTCCTATTGAGGTTGATAGAAGGAACACGGGAAATACATGTCGCCCTAGACAGTCACGTGGGCTCTATGTAAGGTATGATAATACAGATTTGCAGTCACCGACAGATGGCGGTAGCACACTGCATACATGAGGGTGAAATCAGGGAATGAGATTTGTAACCCCCTAACCCAGAGGCTTGTCGCTCATAGTCGCGTTCTACGCCTTCGCTTTTAAGATAACCGACGTGTGTTCTGTTACGTAAAGTTTGAGATCGTGAAAGTCTGTCATTTTGTGCAAAAGATCATTTTATAAAGTGAGAATGTTTTGTAATACCCGAAATTGTTCTACTACATTTCTGGATAAAACATGCTCAAAATGTTCTCAATCTGACCCATAAACATTTCGATGAAGAGCCTGTGAACTTTCACAGCTCATGCGGGATCAATGTTTGGATTTCTCCAGATAGTATTCTGCATCATTAAGTACATTGACAAGGCGTTTATCGTATTACCCTTGTCAATAGTGCATTATTACAGTCAGTATTACCAATATTCATGTGCCGTTTAGAAAATTTCTAAGAAAGCCCATATCAGTAATTTCCAAGCGTATATAACCCGGCACTTAAATTTTCACCCTACATTTTAATTTGAAATGAGTCCCAGTATTGCGTATAGCGCACGTAAATAGTGCACGGCAGCTGTGCTTCTGATGAATCTTGTTTTTATGACACGATGAAAGGCGATATTCTTAGGTTTTTGATGACCCTTTCAGCTCAAATAGAATGATGCATTTTCATTCTTATAAGTGGATTTTTTTTTCAGATCAATTGTTTAAACAACACAAATGATTGATAAATAAAATAATTACAATCTGTTATTTTTGTAACGTCGGCGAGGAAGATAAGTTAGACAACATGACTCATTAGTTTAAACTTGTCGACAACATTGCAGTCTTCGTTCACGCGTAATTCCGAGCCCTTGCGAAATTTAGTGACAAAACTATATATATATATATATATATATATATATATATATATATATATATATATATATATATATATATATATATATATATATATATATATATATATATATTTGACGAGCTTAAATTTTCGTACTCCCTCTTACTCGTTCCCCTACTACTGACTCTAAAAATATGCAGTCAGTAACATCGTAGGCCTGTGCAATTAAAGACAATCATTTTACATCTAAATCCTTTATTCAATAATTATGAATTAACCCGATTCAATCCGTGCCATTGTTTCGATCTCTCACCTCTGACGAGCGCTCCGCTCAATTCGAAATCCAAAGACGCTATATTAAACCCTTTGTTAAAACTTAGGCGCAAAACTTTCGCGCATGCCTTGTGATGTCTATGGAATGTTCGGGACGCTTTCATATTATGTAATGGTTTCACTCCTCGCAGCCTATGCCTGCTCTAAAAATAGATAGCTTGCCCGACCACAGACGCGAATCAAGGTTATCTGATGAAACGGGGAAATTCCCTCCTATTTCG
Organism: Dolomedes plantarius; assembly: GCA_907164885.2. Classification (NCBI taxonomy): domain Eukaryota; kingdom Metazoa; phylum Arthropoda; class Arachnida; order Araneae; family Dolomedidae; genus Dolomedes; species Dolomedes plantarius. The sequence continues at coordinate 104,572,982 of OU015501.1, forward strand.
CGCGAAGCCCGTGCTGAAATCTGAAAGCAGTGGCGTTTAATGCCACGAAATAAATTATCCCGAAGCCCCCCTTTAAATTCTAATTTACTTATTTTCCTTTCCTAATTATTTCTTTACATGTGTAGATATATATATATATATATATATATATATATATATATACACCCATACCTCGCTTTACGGCCTAGATACGTTCTGGAAAAAGTGGCCGTAAAGCGAAAAGCCGTATAACGAATCAATTATTTTGATACAAACCCATACAAATTTAATTGGATCTGTTCCACTTTTTTTTTAAAAAATAATATAATTTTTAGTTCATAAAGCATTTTATTCTTTTTATTTCCTATAAAAATGCTTACATAAAAAAGTACAAAACAATGTAATAATAAACAGAAATTCAAAAAATAAACATATAAACAAAAAACAAAAGAAACCATATGCACATATGCTTACATATAATAAAAAAACATAAAATAAAATGTTTAAAAATTGTTTTAAGGTGATGATGAACATTACTATGAAGAATCACTAAGCTATAATCTGCTGCCATCATCGCTTTCCGCTGTTGTTGCCGTATAACGAAACATTGTGGGCCGTAAATCGAAAAAGTGCCATAGTTAAAAAAGGCCGTTATAGCGAAATGCCGTATAAGGAGCGGCCGTATAGCGAGGTATTGGTATAGTTAAATGGATCCAGGGAAAAAAAAAAGGAAGACCGAGGGTTTTTTCCAAACCATCTCTAACTGTGCGTTTTTGTCTTTCTGAGTCTCGCATCCTGTCAGAGTTTAGGCAGATTTCGGAATAACTAGTTTTTCCAGCTCTCTCTCAGCTTCTTTATTTCTTTAATCCGATATTATTCAGAAATGAATAATTATAACAATAAAAGTAAATGGTTCTACAGTACAAAGACGTCTCGTATGATTTTGTAACCCATTGCTGTTGCTTATATCCGCAAATCCTTCGAAATAGTATGAAGCAATAGCTATTGTATAATATTGAATAATTGAATTGGACTGGGATCCAGTTTTTAATCCTTTTAAAAATACAAGACTGACTTTTAAAGCGGAAATATAAAGATTCGAAGTATCATGAAATTATTTATTTTTGTATGGAAAAGCTATTCGAGTGAATTCTAAAATGGTTATACAAGTCAACACGTGGCCCTTTATTTAAAAGACTTTTCAAAAGCGCACTTGGAAAAGCATGTCTAATATCTTGAAAGGTAAGCACGTTTGCTGTCAGTTTCAACGGTTAAAATTGATATAATACTAGACGAAAAATATTACAAAGTGAGGGAAAGTAGTCAGATAGCGTTGAAGTGTACGACCAGGATTTAGATTTCTCATATTAAGTTTTAATATTCAGTTCTCATAATAAATGACTAATATCTCTAGTTTTTTTTAACAAAAAAATTCATGTATGCAATGAAGTGGACCTTTGACGCTTATCAATACTTTCTGTCCAACATAACCTAAATCTGACTTTTGCAACAAATTCAGTCGACATTATTTATGAATGCTGGATAAATTAAAAATAATCATAAATTCTTACCATTAACCACGGGATTTTAGGATTTTATTTTAATAACCTGGTAATTTAATGTCATTGGTTATTTGATGCGAAGATTTTTTTCCTAAAAAAGAAAAGAAATGAGTCTGCTTTGTATGGGATTTGCGAAATTCTTTTATTAACCAGTTTCTTGCATAATAGATGTTTGACGCTTACATGTGAAATTTTTATACCTTCTTCTTTCTATGCGCTTTTATGAAAAATGGCATAAGTCCTCCTCACGATTACCATTGGTAGATAACAGAGGTATGGCATACCACTTCGAAACCTGTCTCCAGTATTTTATCGATTGATGACAGTTAAAATCAGTATTTTTGACTTAAGAATGCGCTATTAAACAGATGAAAGTGTTTGACTTTCGTTATTGGTCTATCGATCTTCATTAATTTTCTGCAATAAAGAATAGTTTATATGTGCCTCAAACTTCTACCAATCACTTGCCCAGAGTATTCCCAACATTCTGCAGATTCAAGCCGTGTAGTTAGCATAATTGTTTGTAGTCGTTTCCGACTTTAGATTGTGGTCAAATTATTCCTTAGGTCAGGGGTGTCAAACTCGAGGCCCGCGACAAACATTTTTGCGGCCCGACACAATAATATATAATAAAATTTTACACAATAATATATAATAAAATAACCGACAGAGAATTATAATATAGGAAGAATTCGCTAAATGTTTTTTAATGATACTCTTTTTTGCTATTATTAAACAAATTGCATATTATTATGTTGAATATACTGTAATTAGGTAAATAAACCTACGTTTCTATTAATATTGATTTTTTTGCGGCCCACCTATAGTTGAACCTTGTTTGTTTGGCCCAAGGTAGCCTTTGAGTTTGACACCCCTGTCTTAGGTAGTAACAGATGACCATAGAGCTTCAAAATAAACCAACATTAGGACATTTTAAAATTTACTTGATTCTGCGCCCCCTCCCCCCCCCCCAAAAAAAAAAAAAAAAAGTTGTGAATATGACATATTTATGGATATTAAACAAATCAATGGCAAACAGCTATTACCATTCCACGTTAACTAATCTTTTGTTATTACAAGAATATTCACATCTGCATTTTAAGTATCATTTTCTATGGTTCTTTGTTAACAATAAATGTTCCAAACGGGCCAGAAGGAATTTTTCAGGACATGCCAGTGATATGCAGCTTATCCGGATTTAATCATATTACGTCCGACCAAGATATTTATTATATCTGGAATAATTTATCCTCATTAAATAAATACGAGAAGTAGAGGGATTATAGAGCGATGTTTATTCGCTAATTTTCTGTTGTAGCAACCAATATTTAACATACACGGCAAAGTTTTGTCCTTTAAGTATTCATAAATAGTCAAAAGCTTCGTCGTGCAGGCGAGTATCTATCTCGAAAATATTTAGTGATTAACCGCTTAGAACCACTCGTTACAAGTTTCAGTGGATTGTGACTAGTTGGAATTTAATCTGATTCGGGCGTAATTAATTCCCAGCACAAACGAGACCGCATATAGCAGCTTTTATGAGTTTACTTTTATTCAAACAACACTGCGGTTGTAACACTGATTATTTGTCTACATTCAATTTTTATTCTTCTCATAAGCATTCATTAAAAATAATTTTAAAAAAACCCCACGTGGGTGGGAATTTTTCGGAAAGCCAGTGATACACAGCTTGTAATTATGCTACAGGAATCAGTCATTTAGCTGATAGAGACGGTTATTTTCTGATTTAGCTATAGTTTTTGCCTGCATTAAATCTGTGTTTAATTGTGAGTGTCAGCCCATGTTTATTCCCTAAATTTCTGCAAATAAAAGAATATTTGACTTCTTGACGAAGTTTTCTAGTATATTTTCATATATTTTCATAATTGGAAGAATTCATAAACAATAAAAATCTTTATAGAAGGCTAGTGATTCAGATTTCAATCTCAATGCAAATTTTTTCATTCTGTGACAGATAAAGATCTTTATAATTCTTATTTATTCTTATTAGGACGTGTTTTCCAGTTAATTTTCTTTTCAAACTTTCGGCTAAATGAGGTATTTGACGACATCTTTTCGAAATTTTCCCTCATATTCATGAACAATGAAACTACCCAATGTGAGTGTTTCATGAAGGCAGTACTACATTGGTACGTATTTAATAGATTACGACAGATTAAGATCGCTATTATTCACATTTTCGAGTGCCATATGCTACGAGAAGTTTAGCAACAGAATTACTTTGAAAGGAGAAAGAAAAAAGGTTTCGCACCAAAATGGCAGTTGGGGGACATCAGAAAATAGTCCCGAAACATGCGGATATGAATGTGCAGGGGGGCGTTAAGAGAAAAAAAAAATGGGGGTGCGCCGTGTTTTGCGCACGCGCACATGCCAGGGCCCCCGGAAAGACGGAGGCGCCCGACGCTGTAATCAATCATTTTGTTTCGACATTTTCTGTATTGGCTCCGAAGAAAGGGGCTAGGGGAGTAGGGTGCTGCTACGGGATTGTAAGGCAACCTATCTACTTTTCATCATACTTGTTTCTAAACGGCAAAACTGTTTCACAAATGAAAACTTCTTTGGCCGAGGGACGTCAGGAAGAAATGGGAATAAAGTTATAGCCTCACGTATGGTGAAGGGAGAATCTCTCAATGTGTCTGTCGGACCTATACATATAGGACGATGCCTGTCCCTGAACCTGAATATACGTACTCGCTCATACATGTTAATATACTTGCATATGTTTGCGTATATTCGTGTTGTATGCAGGTAGAGTGGAGCCTCGCTTCAGAAGAATATGCAGGTTCCCTGACCGTCTGAAGATTCGAATGTTTTTGGATGGTGTTTTCTCATATCTACGTTCAGTTTTGAATGAGCTTACTTACAATTAATATATAAAATGGATTAAAATTATTACCCATTAAAGAAAATAACTTCATATCGGTGGTGTGTCCTTTTATTCAACGCGATATATTTTTATTTGGCAAAAGAAATCGCTGCTGAAATTTCTTGCTGCTTAGAGGCCATGTCGGGATTTTATAAAACTATTAAAACCATTACTTACTGTATTAGAAATCATTAATAATTCGTTCGCGACCCAGTTGAAACCATTATGAAAGTGGTTTTTAACTGGATCATCGATTTCGTGAGTCTGAATGAGATGAATTTTCTTTTTTCTCATCACCGAAAATTTCATAACTGATTCTCTACAGCTCATTCAGATTGGAGGGGGAAATGGGTAATCGAGGAATATGTGTCCGATTCTACGCCTTTCAGTCGGCCCCAAAAATAACTCAATAAATAACCTGAAAAATCCACGTCTTCCGTAATGTTCTGTGTGAAATGAAATCTCAAAATACACAAAATGAAACAATGTGGGAAAAAAAAGACGGACTAGTTTTATCATAACATATCTTTTACATTCATTTCAAGCTTAAGTACCAGTAATTTAAAGCTTAGTAGCATTCGATACAATTGCATAAAAAAACATGCTGTCGTAAGAGGGGGTCATTTATACAAAGAAAGATAAGCATCTCCATTCATAGGTATAGGCTGACAAATCCAGGATTTGTGGCTACTGGATAAGTTGGAGATGCTTATCTTTTCATTAGTGGCCTCCTTTACTTAAGTTTTTTATTATTTTTATCTTCAAGTTGTCTAAATTTTGAGTCAGAAATTATCGATGACGCTAAGTTATTTTATTTCTGGGTGGCTTCCACTACAATTTGTCAGTAGTCACTTAAATTTAGAGAAACTGAGGTATTGAAATCTTGTAGTCCAGTGTTTTTTCGGCTATGCCACACGGTAGACAACTTAATGAGGGCGAAACCTGTGTCTATGGGTGCTGGGTATGCTGAAGATGCCTATATTTCCAGTAGCCTACATTAAAATTGAGCTGGAGGCACCTTTACCTGGATTTCCCAAGATCATATTCGATTGCAAATATTTTCTATCGATATAACGTCCATGTTAGAATGGAAAGGTTTCTGGCATTCGGTACAAGAGACTGGGTACGAGTCCCGCTCTTGGCTTAAATGTTTCTAGCCGTTCAAATTCAGCTTTAAACTCTCGGTTCAAAAGTAGATCGTAGAGCTGTCAACCAACTCATCCACGTATCGTCGTATACATTTAAGAGAAATAAGTTTTAATATTTCGAAAAAGATATCGCATAAGGCATATGGATATCACGGATTTTGTATAATTTGCTTGTGTGATGGTTACTGGCGAATATATAATAGTAAATGAAGTTTGTTCGAACCATAATGATCATTTCAGATCATAGGCTTAACGGCAATAACCAGTTTTAATATGCACGCGCGCGCACACACACACACACGTGTTCTATATGTACATATTCCCAACTGAAATTATATGTTGAGACACCTTTCACTGATAATACAGTGGGCGTGCGCAGTGATTTGTATTCAAGTATATGTTGGAGGGCATTTAATTCCATTGAACAGACGTTTCCTACATGCTTCTTTAGCTTGATATAATTAAATGACATAATTTAGCAGTCGAACGTTTTCCTTCGATATATACCGTGTATTTTCGATATGTTTCTAACTGGAGATTTCGCGTGTACAAGAATAAGGGTTGAAAGTGCCCCCTGAATCATTCTCGAACAACCGGCAAGATGTATGATGGGATTATATCCATTGTCAAGTCAATTGTTCCATAATAATTCTTGCTCATGGGATGAACTTGAACGATCTCAATATTTGAGAAATCTATGGTCGGCACTATAATGCCCCTCAGAGAAAGAGGAGCTATTCCGGACCCACAGAATGCCATACCCTCACCATAGTACTGCATCTATAACCTTGCTCTTTGCTGACAAGACATTGAGTCCATTGCCTCATAACGTTCTTGCAGTAAATTCTGCTTATTGCTATCCGCATCAGAGTGAAACAGAATTCGTTGGTCAACATTCCATTTTGTTTAACCAGTCATCCGACATCGAGTGCACAAACTTCTTTATACACTATCAGGCCAAAATTATCCGGACACCCCCTTAAAGGAGTGGATCTGGCAGGTGACGTAATTTGATGCGTAACCGAAAGCTATAAAAGTGTTGGTAGTGGTTTGTCAGGTCATATTTATGTGTTTGGGAGACAACGAGAAAGTCAAAGGAACTTAGTGACTTTGATCGTGGCATAACAGTGGGACGCCACCTTTGTGGGACATCAGTTCGTGGAATTTCGGACATTCTACAGAAGCCAAAATCCACTGTCAGGGATGTAATTGTGAAGTGGAAATGTCGAGGCAGTGAAACTGCAGAAAAGCGAAGTGGCAGGCCGGAAAAAATTAGTGAACGCAGCCATAGAACTCTGAAAAGGGCAGTGAAACAAAATCGCAAGTCCTCGTTCATTGAAATCACTTAGGAGTTTCAAAGTTCAGCAGACGTTAGTGCTAACAACAGGACTGTTCGTCGAGAGTTAAAAAATCTGGGATTCCATGGTCGTTCAGCCGCTCACAAGCCGAACATCACTTCCCAGAATACAAAGCGTCGATTGAAATGGTGCAAAGCTCACCGTCATTGGACTGTGGACATGTGGAAAAATGTTCTTTGGAGTGATGAATCTCGCTTTACAGTCTGGCAGTCCGATTGACGCGTCCGGGTTTGGCGGGTGCCCGGCGAGCGCTTCTTACGTGATTGCATTGTGCCGACTGGTAAGTTTGGTGGTGGCAGCATCATGGTGTGGGGGTGTTTTTCATGGTTTGGCCTGGGTCCCTTAGTTCCTGGGGTTGGAAACATGAACTCTGAGATGTATGTAAGCATTCTGGGCAATGCTGCTATCCCAACTCTATGGCAATATTTCGGGGAAGGCCCATTTCTCTTCCAGTAGGATAACTGCTCCATTCACACATCGAGACTTGCGCAGGCATTGTTTGACGAAAAGGGTGTTCAAAAACTGGACTGGCCTTCTCAGAGCCCCGATCAAGATCCCATTGAACACCTTTGGGGCGAATTAGAACGCAGATTACGTAGCGAGCCAAATCGACAATCCTCACTGCCAGCACTCACTTCAGCTGTGATGGACGCCTGGATGTCAATTCCTATGGACACCTATCAAAAACTGGTGAGAAGTCTCCCCAGACGTGTGCAGGCTGTCATCGATGCAAGAGGAGGATCAACATCATATTAATATGCCTCAGGACTCTCCGAGTCCGTACCACTGGGCGTCCGGATACTTTTGGCCAGATAGTGTACCTATATACATTAAATTGTCGAATTGTTAAAATTAAGGGCTTGCGTTTTGGAACGTATTTGTCATTCTTGGTAGCAGATTCCCGTTGAACTTCAAAATCAGAAATGGTATTGTATTCATTCTAGCAATTTTTTTTGGGAAAAAAAAACACCTTGAGAGTGGTGCTTCCGTTAGGACAATTTATTAGAAGAGAATATAAATCGTTAATTCACAAATGAAAAACATGATATACAGCCATTATGATCAGTATTATACGGCAAATCTTTGCAACGTAAAGATACCCATGGTAAAAATATATAATAAAAGTCACATTAGGAAACACACATTGAATATGGGTGCACATCATATTTTCTATATATCCAATTATCTCCATTTTCTTGCTAAAGCTGTGTGTCGACACTATTTTATCTTACAATGTGCCTCTGTCTCGGTATGAAGATAAATGATGAGTTCGTTGACAGAATTATTTTCATCGCTTCGTCCTTCACAGCTGCTTGACGAATACCTTTTCCTAGAGAAATATAGCTAGAGAATCTGATACGTGTGAAAGTGAGAATTCAGAGTGTAAGAGGTATTATTTCAACGCCGTTAATAAGTGTTAATAAATCACCTATACAGCGGAGTTGGAAATTGGCATTTTTTTTTTTTTTAAATAAAGGTTTTGCTCTTCACCCTTCAACGGAAAATTCGCATTAAAAGTATGTCGCACGCAACAAAATTTGATACAGAAATTGAAATTTTTAACGTGTTAACTATGTATAAGACAGAAATCGAAAAAAAAAACTGAAGAGAAGTAGCTAAAGTAATAACCAATGGAGCACGCACTTCCCTTTTTGTCGTTTCTTTTATTTATATATTTATAATGTAAATATGTATGTAAGGGGGGAGAGGAACAAGTTTATAAACTGATTAGAAGTAGAAGGAATCAGCCAAATTAAAATGCTCGCTTGTTTCTTAATCGAGGTATAATATCCCCAAAAGCAAATATTTAATTCTAATACGTATTTACAGCTAAAGTGTGGGCATTCAGTAAGTTTGAAATTGACTATTGCGTTAAATTTTCAGATTTTTGTTTTTACTAGTTCGAAATCTGGAAGAAATGTCAAAATTATTTATTCACTTAGTAACAGGAAGCAAGGTCTATTAGCAAAGATTTTTAACTTTGCAATAAATTGATACAGGGGCAATTGACTTTTTTTGGTTTTTATAAACAGTTAATGAATAGTAGACTAATAAAGACTAGTACCCTCCTTTTTTAGAACTTTGGACGCGGAAAAATATTCTCCCAATAACAAAAGACTAGTATGGCATTTACGCAACTTTCAGTTGCTATTACAATGTAACAAAGCTCGCAGAGTATATATGTGTGTGAAAGTTAAGAATTAAAATTAAATTTCGATATCATCGAAGCTAAAAATAAGAGTGAATAGTTTAAGCATAAATTTAAGAACATTTTAAAGGTCAACATAAGGAATGGAGGGAATGAGGATAGAGTATAGGATGAATTTTGTCAGATTCAACACGTTGATTGATGGATGGAGTTATTCAATACTTTGTTTTTCAACCACGGGATACGGCATATTAAAAACTATCCAAAATACTCGTATATCTTAACTGCTGAGTGAAATATATATAAATGTTTATTTTCCTGATAATAAATGGCTTTTACTGATACTGCCCTATTTAATGAATAAAGTTGAACACATTGTTAACATTTTGGATACATGCCATGACTTTGCCTATTTGGTGAAAATATAAATATATTAGTCGTACACTGCACATGTGCATGTGCTGACATGAAAACACCTCTTCCTGTGCGCACACATACTCACATTGAAAGTAAAGAAAACGTTTTCTGTATTTATATGGACGGTATTCATGTCTATGGTTTTTAGGTCTATGGCTGAATGCCCATAGACCTCTGAACCCAGAGTCTCCAGGTTCGAATACCCCATTAGGCGTGTTTTAATAGGTGTTTGGAATAGGCTTTAAGCATTAAGTCTCACTCAGTATAGCTCTCGTGTTTCAAAGGAGTACCATTTCAACCAATTGTGTTATTTATATATCGTGGGACCAGAATTTAAATACCCCTACTCTGATTTCCCTGTATATCGAACTACTCAGTGTAAAAGCTTCAAATTTTGTACACATGCTATTCAAGACATGGGGAAACGGATTTCGGGGGAAAAAATAATTAGTTCCAAAAACACCGATAGGTGGCGCTTTACAACAGAAAATATGAAAAAAGACTAAAATAATCGTAGAAAAAAAAATTCCATTTTAATTTCTATTACCCTTATGAAAAAAGAGAAAATGAAAAAAGTAAAGAAGCTTAAACTGCCATTGTAACTGCATTTTGGCACTGTAAGCACAAAAATTTTCATAAACCCATGGTATGCAGCCATATTCTAGGTATAATAAAGGATAAAAACTGGGGAATGTCATTCTTATCAGTGATAGCCGTCCCGCTGCCAGAGCACGCTTTGCTTGTGAAGCTCTTTTATGAAAATGGGAAAATCTTTTAGGAAATGCTTCAGCTGCACTTTGAGGGTTTCGCCGTCTTAAGAATTTGTGCAAAGGACCATTCTTCCACAAGGTCTCAGAATGATTGCTCGATTGGAGAAAACTGGACATCTTGGAGTTCAACCGGGTCGAGGACGAAAACCGGTTCGTTCAAATGTCGTTGAAGATGTTACCATCGCTATTGTTGAACAGTCAGTGGATAATGTTGTAGGCTGTAGTAGTTCACGTGCGGTATTTCGACACTTGGGTGCTCCCAATAGCACAGTGTGGAACGTACTGAGAAAAATGATGCATTGTTTCCCGTACAAAATCGGTCATAACCAACAGTTGCTGGCCATCGACAGGGAGAAGCGACCGACCTTTGCACTGACATTTCTTGCTAGAGTTGAAGTGGATGCATCGGGGCCATGGCAGATTCTGGGGAGTGAAGAGGCCCATTTCCACCACAGTGGAACAGTGAACACCTATAACTGTCGCATTTACGACACGGAAAATCCCCGTACCTTTCAAGAGATTCTGCTCCACTCACCGACAGTTACAGTATGGTGTGGATTCACAGCCATATTCATTCTTGGTCCTTTCTTTTTCGAAGAGGCTACTCGCAATGGCCCTGTGGCGGCCAACAGGTACAAAACGATGCTGGAAAACTTTTGTTGTAGCCCATTTGCAACAGCGACAATGTCTTGATTCAGTTACTTTTATGCAAGATGGAGCGCCTTCACACATTGGACTCTATGTACAGCAATTTCAAACCAGCTCTTCCGTTGGTTAGCGCTTTCTAGGCCTTTTCTGGTGGCTCTTTATCGAGAAGCGAAAGGCCGAATAGAAAAATAAACTTTTTTTTCCTCCGTTTCCCCCAATGTAGAATATTTTGTTTATTTCTTTTGGTCATGTCCCCAAGCCTATGAAAATAGAAATAAAAAAAATCTTTAGGACGTTTATTATAATAAACTTATAAAAATAAAATGAATAAAACTAATTTCGTGCTTTAAAATAGCAGAAATTTGAATCTTTCTCACCCCTTCCTTTTCTCAATCTCATTCCATTAAATAATAGTCTCCTATTGAGCTTCTTTTTTCCTGAATTCATTACTTGCAACTTTCGTACAGTGTTGTTGCATCAGCGGCCTCCCGATCCCGCTTAAATGCTTCACTCCCCCCTCCCTCAGCACGACATTCTGCTATCACCTATCCACAAACACGGGGGTTTATGGATTCTGAGGATTTGTTTTCAGCAAAGCTTCCTCATCCGATTACTTTACAACGCTTCACCTCACACATTTCAAAGTTCATCGCTATTGTTGGCGAATGAAACGGCTGCATAAATTTTACTTTCTTTCCTCTCTTTTTTTTATTATTAGATTTTCATGACTTCTTATTTCAAGTTATAGGCTCATCATACTTGTAATATGCCGTAAAGGTTGAAGGTCATGCATTTGAGGCTAATTTGCTACAGATGCATAAGTATTGTTTTTGTCAATAAGTATCCTGAGGTCTCAATCTAGCATTTCCATCATTATATGAGGCGATGAAAGGCAAAGTGGTGTAAGTCACTTTTTCAACTTTCTTTTATTTGAGGCAAAAATGTAATCTCCATGTTCAGTTTATAGTGGAATCGCAAATAATTATTGTTTGCAATATTATAATAGTTATTATGAATTATAATTTGTTCAATTTATAGTGGAATTTTTTGTAGTTTTTGCAATAAAACGCTTTTGACTTACACCACTTTGCCTTTCACCGCCTCATATGTAGCGTAGTTTTCGCATTAATGATATTATATTAACTTGCATACTGTGTCCAAAGATTATTTCTAGACTGATGTTCTGTAAATTTCAATGCGAAGCTATTGGTGAATAAAGTGAGTTTTTTTTCCTTTTGCGATTTCGTGTAATAATTAGATCTTATTATTACTATCCAGCACAACATTAATTAGAATTCTTTGGTATTAATACCCCAAGAAATTATTTGACAACTCTTCAAAGAAATCACACATAATTAATGTCCGGGAAATCTCAATGGGAAAAGAAAATCTATTTACCTGTTACGTGCATTCTTGGGATATTAAGTCAGCTAAATCCCATAACCCTTATTTAGTCTTCATTTGTTCTTTCAAGAGATGACTACGATATTGATATACAGTCGAATGGGGTTAATTAGATCACTGGTTAATCGGACCAGCCGCTTATTCGGACAGAATCCTAAAGAACCGAAACAAATCCTATTGCATAAGCCTAATAGGGCATGTTTGTATAATCGGACCAGCCGGTTATTATGACCAAAATGATCACGTCCCTATGTGGCCCGATTAACCGGAATCGACTGTATCTCGAAAGTATACTGAGACAGATTGTTTTGTGAAAACCAGTATGTATAATATTATTTGCAACTGTTCTTTCAATGAGGTGATCTCCATAATAAGGTACCCGCTAATGGAATCCTTAGCACCTTTTTAGAAAGGAGTGATGGCAGTGGCGTAGCTAGGGGGGTGCGGTGGGTGCGGTCCGCACCGGGCGGCATATATTTTGGGGCGGCATATTTTTATTTAGTATCAATTGTAAAAAACCACTTGTTCAATTCATAAGTTTACTATTCGATTTCTACGAATTATGAATTACTATATGATTTCGAATATTTTTCCTCCTTTTAGCCAATGGTAAAAAAGTTCCCCACCTATAGTTTTTCTCAATTACAATTATTTATTTATGTTTATTAATTTATAAAAACCACCAATTGATTGACTTAGAAAGGGCGGCAAATTGGAGACCGCCCCGGGCGGCAAAAGTTCTAGCTACGCCGCTGAGTGATGGTACCGGGTGTTTCAAAAGTCGCGCACATCAACCTTTGCGGTTGAGTTTTAAAGACAGATGAATTATGTTAACAAACATAATAAAGGACAAACAAAGGTTGAACGATTATCTTTATTGTCAGGTGTCAAACATGGTCAAATCACAGTAAATGCTCAAAATTATGCCCGTTTTTCTGGACACACATTCGAACTCTTTTTACCAGATTAGTCGACACTTTACGAAGTGTGTGAGAAGTAATGTCCGATATTGCATGAAGGATGTTGCTACAGCAATAATCCCCATACGCTTGATGAACTTAAGAGTAATATCCTTCATGCAATATCGGACATTACTTCTCACACACTTCGTAAAGTGTCGACTAATCTGGCAAAAAGAGTTCGATTGTGTGTCCAGGAAAACGGACATAATTTTGAATATTTACTGTGATTTGACCATGTCTGACACCTGACAATAAAGATAATCGTTCAACCTTTGTTTGTCCTTTATTATGTTTGTTAACATAATTCATCTGTCTTTAAAACTCAACCACAAAGGTTGATGTGCGCGACTTTTGAAACACCCGGTATAAACTAAGTAATGTTTTATAATGAAACTCATAATACACTATGTTTTGTAAATCAAAATATGCAGAACATTATTACATATTTCCTCTCTCATGATGCTCTTCATTTTTTTTTTCTTCTGGCTTCTCGTATTTTTGCAATTCGAAGATTAAAATGATTCATATGTAAATAATCTGCAAACGCATTTTGTGTCTAATTAATCTTTTCACGGGCACAAAAGTTTTATCTTCTCTAATCAATTACGAGAAAGTGCTCCGTAATGAAGTTGTGGTTGCGAAATGATCTTAGACGCATCAGTAACGAAGGCCATACTTTTTTAAAGCACTAAGAACTATAAATATTGTACCAGGTTAACACTACGACCTGCTAACATGGGTCTGTAAGGTGTCAAGGTAATTTTAGGTTTATCCGCATTGTATCTTTTCTATTTCTCCGTTTTACAATTTCTCTTTTACGGGCCCCAAGGTCGAGTAAATCTCGCTTTGTGCTTTCCTTTATCTATTGATGTTCTCTTTTGTAAGTGCGTGGTATGTGGGGAAGAAAGAACTTGTGACGAAACTTTTTTTTTCTTTAAGAGAAGGGCAACAGGAACTTGTTGTGGGAATTAAGATACCTTGACCTTAATATGTTTTAAATTAAGGCCAAGAAACATTAATTTCTAATTTGCTGATTTTTGAATTTTATATCGTAGCCAACTGATCTGTCTCACAGTCTTTGTACCTGCATCGCAGCACTTCGAGATCGCACTTCTTCCCTGTTGAGCTGAGATTTCTCTTTACTTTATTTTTTTTTTCCCAATCATTCTTACTTATTTCACCGTCAAAAGTTTCTCGCATTTACTTCCCAGAACGAAGTTATTGCCACTCGAATCTCTTGTAACAATGTAATCTCCAGAATCTAAATTTCTTTTGAGTATGTCTGAACTTATTACAAAGGGAGGAATTTTTCAAATTTCTTGACACGCGTGTGGGTGGTCTATCTCACGAGAAAGTGCACGGCGTTGGATAGTAATAGAGCTACGCCATTCAAAGTACCGCCATTCTGTAGAAATCATGTGTTTGCACAGTTTATCTATCGTGCTTAAATATCTGCATGACCACTCTTCAAAAAATTAAGGTAAAAGCGTTAAATTTTCCGTATGCTTCATAAGTAATGAAGGCTTCTTGAGAACTTAAGGTTTAACATAACTCCCATGGGAAAATTTATTAGAACGAAACAGGATAACCATTGAATAGGAAAAGGCTGAAAGGGGAATTTTGCAATTGTGTTCTAGAAAAAAAAATACTTTTTGGAAGAAGGGCTAGAAACATACAAGGAGATTTAATAAGCAAAGACCGTGTTTCACTGCTTTATCTTTAATGCTGTGCCCTTCCTGTCTACCTGAACTATGGAACTAAATTTAGATTTTGCGAACGGCAGAAATGTATGTACTACTTACCCGTTACCAATTTTTTATTTTATCTTTGAGTAGTCCCCACTTTAAATAGAATTAAAATAACTTACGTGACTACAAATATATTTATGAAATTTATGATATATAAATATATCTCGCGTGATCAGCATAATATTTCCTATGGATACGAAATAATCGAAATAGCTGCAATCTTTCTGAAAGTCAACACTTTTAAACTTATACTGAATGAATACTCTTTAAAATTATTACAGCTGTAAAAAGTTTACTGAAGTTCAGAGTTGTGCATAAGTCTAGTAAATGTGTAATTCTGTTTTATACTTTAATGTTACTTATCAAGTATCTACCTGCATCATCGAATCCTCTGGATTATTCTGTATGTTCTGCTTTTTATCCTCGTAGATCCCTGATAGCCCTCTCCCCCAAATCCACGAGCATTTTGCTATTAAGGTACGTTACCCCGTTGCAACTCTCTCTCTCCTTATAACAACTATCATTTTAGAACCTAGCTCTTATTTAGAACCAAATGCCAAACATGTTCTATACAGACAATGTTATGAACCCAAAGTACGACTGTTAATTTTGTAATATACCTTTTTACCATAATTGTACAGTTAGTAGATTAAAAATAAATAAAATGTGTGTTATTTGTGGGATAGTTCATAGATCACTGGCTATCGACCATCAAATTTTAAAGAAATAAGTAGTAATGTGTAATCATGAAAAGCGAGCACGGGAGTCCTCCCACCCCTCTTTTACAATGTTTTATCATTTTAATTGAAACTTATCTCAGTTTACGTCAGTGGCATTGCGAGAGGGGCGCAAGGGGGCCCGGGCGATACTCGCAGAGGGGTGCCAAATAGTCTATCTTTTTAACTAATTCTACATATTGTACACTGAAGTGCCACTGAATTAGGGATAGCAAAGCCTATGCAAATTGTGTAGCGCTGCGCATCATGTATAAGCAAGTGAGGGCGCTTTGGTAACTGCATATATAGCGCGTACTGTGGTTGTTCTGAATTAGTTGTTGGAATTGCCAGTATGGGTAAACTGCCTGATTTAGACGCCTTCGATCGCGGACAAATCGTAGGTGCGCGACGCATAGGCCATTCAATTTCCGAAATCGTCAAACAGCTAGGATTTTCAAGGTCGACAGTGTCAAGAGTATACCAAGAATACATGGATGGTGGAAAAAAAACTAGCGATCGGGCAAACTGCAAAGGACAATTAGCCTTGACAGTGCGTGGTGAGAGACGGCTCAGGCGTATTGTACGTAGCCAGCGAAGCCAAACATTAGCTCAAATTACCACCCAGTTAAATGACGGCTCTAGTCATACAGTCAGTAAACGGACTGTGCAACGCTCGCTTCACCGTATGGGTTTCGGGAGCCGTCGACCTAAGAGAGTACCATTGCTCTATACTCGCCATCGGGCTACACGTCTTGCCTGGGCAAGAGAGCACAGAGACTGGAGTGTAGAGGACTGGAAACGAGTAGCATGGAGTGATGAGTCTCGATTCCGACTACTTAACGCCGACGGGAGGCTGAGAATATGGCGTCAGGCTCATGAAGCCATGGATCATGCATGCCTGGCTGGAACTGTACAAGGTCATGGTGGCTCAATCATGGTCTGGGGTGTTTTTTCGTGGCACAGTTTGGGATCTTCGGTGCGTGTACCAACCTCCCTCAATGCAATTTGGTACGTAGAGTTGCTGGGTGATCACCTCCATCCGTTTATGCTGTTCTGTTATCCGCACGGTAATGGAGTTTTCCAGCAAGACAACTGTACCTCTCACAACTCCCGGTTGGCTACTGGCTGATTGGATGAGCATTCCTCTGACTTCTCTGTCATGAATTGGCCACCTAGAAGCCCAGACTTAAATCCTATTGAGCATCTTTGGGATGTTTTGGAACAAGGCGTGAAAGGCCATCACACAGCACCAAAGAACCTTACTGAATTATGGACAGCTTTAGCCAATATTTGGCAAGCCATTCCCGTGGAACTTTTCCAGAAATTTGTTGAATCTATGCCTCGTCGTGTGGCAGCCGTTATCAAGGCCAGAGGAGGCCCAACTCGTTAGTAGGTAGGTATCCCTAATTCAGTGGCACTTCAGTGTATTACTATGTTTTTCGAGGGGCGCCAAAAAGGTATCGCGCCCCGGGCGCCAATTATGCTGGCTACGTCACTGGTTTACGTGCAGTTTGAAAAAAATAATGGAGTAAAATACTTGCCTGTAATATAAAGGTTTAAGCGTAACTTGTTTTAAGTATTTCCACCTAATGTCCCTGTAAACAAATGGAACTATTAAAGTTCAATTGGAAAAAAGAGCAGGAAGCTTCACCCACAGTTCCCCAGGCTTAACTAATTCAATTATGTTGAAAATAATCAAAAGGAATTCCAATATTTACCTTCTTGACAACCGGAAAACTTATCCATTCAAGATCGAATACGTTTATGAAGGAATTTACCACTTATTTTCTAATAACACTGGTCTGCAAAAAAAAAAAAATTTCTTTTCGAGCCCTAACACCATTCCTGCTGATTCTTAAGTAAAATGACTTCCTGAATCCGAATATAACCCCCGTTTTCCACCATCAACCACCGCTTTCGGGGGAGGACCCCCCCTCCCCCACCTATTTTTATCTTTTTTCGATAATTTGGAGGGATGAAAAGGATTATTTTAGCCTTTACATTTCTTCTGGGGGACTAGAGAGGTGAAAAATTCTAAAGCATGAACATTTGTAGTAAGGAGGTAGATTTAGAGGGGATTTGTCCCCTTAAATTGTAAAAAAATCATTAAAAATGATCGATTTTTCCGTTTTTTTCGCAATTTGTTCACTTATTTTTTACATGTTCCAGCTTCTCGCCCCTTGTCACCCTCCCCCAAACACCTCCAAATAATACAAAATATATAGAAACAATATATAGCAACAATAATAAAAATATATAGCAGCAATATAAAGCAACAATAATAAAATATATAGCAACAGTTCGGAAGATTCACTGTACCACGTTGGCGCTCTCAATACCTCGCGAGCACAGGTTTGCACTGGAATTTTCGAGCTTTGACAAGTTTAAACATGCATTACTCTTGTCACTATAGTTCTGCACTGTAATCCTTATCTTCCCTCAGTACATCCCTTAGTTTTCGTACGTTTCCTTCATATCCACAGAGTATGCAACCGGGAATGGTGGTAACTTATTTCCATTGGCCAACAGGACAATTTTCAAGCTTGTCTTTGATGAGTCTATAAACAGTCTTCATTTCTCTGGGCCACATGGCATCTTCAGTTTTATCATCAATGCATTTGAATTAGGGCAGAACACTAAGCCTTCATATTCCGGAAAAAGTAATTTCAAGGGTGACTGCCTGGTCCTGTAAGAAGAGATTTTTACGCCCTTTTCTAAGAGATTCCACTGATGAAGTCGAAATCCAAGTTGAGTTTTACTCTTAGGTAAATTCAAATCCCTGACGTGATCATTCAATTCCAACTGAGTAACGAGGTGAGGTTGTCGATGAGCTGAATGAGCTGAACACTCTTCATCATCGGTGGACGCATCATTTGATGGTCCAGGCTGTGGCTCAAAGTCTTTCAAATCCATTTGACTCTAGAGTATGGGTTTTTTTAGGCACAGGGATTGGCAAAGATTCATTGTGAAGAACTGGTCTTAGAGCTGGAGGGATATTAGGATACTGAATTGTGTGTTTACTTTTGCTAGAGAACCCGACGGTGGAAATCATAAAAAAGTAACAATCTGTGAGATGACAGCGAGGTTCCCGCCAAACCATGGGCACAGCAAATAGCATTGATTTATGGGTACCTTTACAGAGCAGGATTATAGTGACAAGAGCAATGCAGGTTTAAACTTGTAAAATCATGAAAATTCCTGTGCAAACCTGTGCGCACGAGGTATTGTGATCGCCAACGTGGTACAGGGAATCTTCCAAACTGTTGCTATATATTATTATTATTGTTGCTATATATTTTTACTATTGTTGCTATATATTTTTATTATTTGGGGGTGTTTGGGGGAGGATGAGGGGGCTGGATGCTGGAATATGTAGAAAATAAGTGAAATTATTGCGAAAAAAACGGGAAAATTGATCACTTTAATATTTTTTTTTATAAATTTAAGGAGCCACATCCCCCCCCCCCCAAACTACCTCCTTGTTACAAATGTTCATGTTTTAGAACTTTTCACTTCTCTAGCGTCTCAGGAGAAATGTAAAGGCTAAAATAATCCTTTTCATCCCTCCAAATTATCGAAAAGTGATTATAGGTGGGGGGGGGGGGAACTCCCCCGAAACCGGTGGGAGATGTGGGAAAATATTGGGGGTCATATTCGGATTCAGGAGGTCATTTTACATAAGAATTAGCAGGAATGGTATCAGGGCCGATTTTCATGCAGACTAGTGTAATGAGTTTAACAAGGAGATTTAAGTCAAATGATTTGGAAAAATCTTTTATACCAAAGTAATTTCGGCTAAAACAACCTTGATCCAAAGAAGTCTTACTTCTCATTTAAATATTAATCCTTTGCATTTTATTCATGATTATGTACATGTTTAGTGATTTTACAATCAAATTGTTCGATAAAATCCCCATCTCCACTTAATCATTTATATTAAGACTCACGATATATATATATATATATTCTTAGACCAAAAAAAAAAAAAAAAGACCCACCAAGCATTTATCTGAATGGAACGAAAGTCAGTAGATGTGATGTATATGTACAGAAAAACAAATGATTACAATTTGAGAAAAATTGGACGATTTATTCAAGAGAAAGATCTTCACAAAGTGAAAAAGTCAATAACGCGTTGGTCCACCTCTGGCCCTTATGCAAGCAGTTATTCGGCTTGACATTGATTGATAGAGGTGGCGGATGTCCTCCTGCGGGATATCGTACCAAATTCTGTCCGATTGAAGTGTTAGATCATCAAAATCCCGAGCTAGTTGGAGGGCTCTGCCCTTAATGCTCCAAACGTGCTCAATGGGGAAAGATCCGGCGAACTTGCTGTCCAAGATAGCGTTGGGCAAGCACGAAGACAAGCAGTAGAAACTCTCGCCGTGTGCGGGCGGGCATTATCTTGCTGAAATGTAAGCCCAGGATGCCGTGATATGAAGGACAACACAACGGGGCGTAGAATATCGTCGACGTACTGCTGTGCTCTAAGGGTGCCGCGGATGACAACCAAAGGGGTCCTGCTGTAAAATGAAATGGCACCCCAGACCATCACTCCTGGTTGTCGGCCTGTATGACGGAAGACAGTCAGGTTGGTATCCTACCGCTGTTCAGAGCATCTCCAGACACGTATTCCTGGTCATCGGGGCTCAATTCGAAGCAGGACTCATCATTGAAGACAATTCTACTCCAGTCAGTGACATTCCAGGTCGAATGTGCCTGACAACACTGCAAACGGGCTTGTCGGTGTACGGAGGTCAATGGTAGTTGGCGCAAGGGGCGCCGTGAGCTCAGCCTCTTTTCTCTGAGCAATCTATGAATGGTCCTTGCGATCACTGAAGCACCAGTTGCAGGTACGATCGATGGTAATGATGAATCTGAAGCTATGAGTACCGCTCTGACGATTGCTCGGTCCTCACGTTCTGTCGTTTCCCTAGGCCGACCGCTTCCTTCTTGACGCTGTGTTGGGCCATGGTTCAACCATTCATGCCAACATCGTCTAATAGTGGCATCGCTCCTATCCAAATGTCGAGTGATTCGCCGATTAGACCAACTGGCTTCTTTGAGCCCAACTACACGTCTTTTCTCAAATGCTGATAGCTCATATTGTTCGCGCACCTGTATGCGAGGCATAGTTACTGTCTACCTGAGTACGCGGAATGAAATTCGCAAAGAATTAATGACCTGGAATCGAAATTTCTCCTCTTTAATATCCTGCCAGTTGCGCAGTTAAGATGCTCTGCAGCGTTACATGTTCATTCATTGGCCTTCATTCATTTAAAATTTTGCATTTTCCGTCGAAACTTGTATGCATATCAATTTGTATCCAATTTGCATTACCCCTTCCTGGTGCGTCTCTGTTTTTGTTTTTGTTTTTGTCTAAGAGTGTGTGTGTGTGTGTATATATATATATATATATATATATATATATATATATATTAGTTTTGGAAGTCAGACTACAATAAAATGGTAACTTTCGCTGCTAACTATATTATTATTTACCTATTTTAAATTTTTTACTTTATAAAACTGTTGTTTGGAACAATATTTAGTCCCTTTCATCGAACGTAGAATAAGTGCAATTCAGAGGCTGAGTTTAAGATTTTTCCTGGTTGAGTTTGAAAATGAAGAGTCGACTAATGACGTCAAGTGACCACTGAATTACGGCTACTCAGATTATGAGTCTGTCTGACGATGCATGTTCAAAGTTTCCCCACCGTATTGTTAGCACATGATGCTAATAAGTATCTTTTTTGTTAAATATCCTTTCCATGGGAGGTATTTATATTTCATACCTCTACCAAAAAATACAGAAATAATATCCAATTTAAAAATTATTTTTTATAAAGTTTTCAATTTTTCCCTCATTTTTTTTAAAACCCTATACAATATGATTTGTATACGTCTAATAATGGGATTTACAACGTCTTAACCAAAGCTTTATGGGAGAAGGGCATTCTCTGCCAGTACTAGAATAATTTAATAGTTAAATGGTTTTTAACAGTGTAATATAGAGTCATTTATTCTGATTTATAAGATTTAGTTTCTTTGGAAGTTTATTTTATTTTAATTCTGCTTCGTACTCTTTTCTTGTGGATCAGTAACTTAAATGCCCCTGGGAATATGATTTAGGTGGGCCTGTGATTAAGCAGTTAGATCGCAGAATACGTTCTCAATTTGCCTCTTGTCTATGCATGCATTTACGACCATTTTCTTTTTTCAATACTAAGAGCATGACTCGAGTAAAATTGCCAGTATACCTAATTCTAAAAGAAACCTTTTGAGATTCTTTTATTGCTATAATTATAGTTTCATAAAAGCAAGGGGTAACTTAAGGGAAGGTGCCATTTGAAAAACTACTATGTAATTGGGGATAAAAACGAATATTTCCTTATCTCTCCCTAAGAAATTCAATTAGATCCTTATTTTCAAGTCGTCTGACTATAAATGCTCAATTTACTATATAATATTAACCAGAGCCTGACTAAGGCAGGGGCATACGGGGCAGTTGCCCCGGGCCCCCACATTAGAGGGGGGCCCCCAAATCGAATAGAAAGTTTATTTTATGTTTCCTTCTTTAATGAACTTTTTTTAGATGTGCTATATCCCTTTTAATGATGGACATAGAATTGTCAGAAAATCAATAAAATGGACAGAACGATATTTCGTCTGACCATTGGAGGGGGGGGGGGACTTTATAGCTATTTTAGGTTCTAGTCAATTTTCTTGTTATATATCTATAATGAGGTGAAAAATTTAAATACCTCCATAACGTTCGGTTCTTCATTACTGAAGTAATGAAGCAGAGGGGGGCCCCCAACGAAGTTTTTGCCCCGGGTCCCAATTAGGCTAAGTCGGGCCCTGATATTAACATATATACAGTTTAATTAGTTATTTTCCCTTGGAAATGTATTGCTCATGTAATAAAGTGTAATTCGAATAAAAAGCCTCAAGACGTAAGATTTTTTGAAAATTATGTTCAGATTTTTTTTTATGGACACTTACCTTTAATTTAGGTAGTTTGATATTTTATGTTTGATCTGGGAAAACGATAAGTGAGTGACCACTTATCAGGGGCATTAGTTTAGCACTGCATTATGGGGACTCTGAACTAAATTAATTTTCAAAATAAATTTTTAAATCTTTGAACTTTTTCAAATATAATACTTTTAGAAAACATGCCATAGAAAGTTAACTACCTTAACGCGCTATACTTGCATTCTTGGCGGTGTGGATTTGGGGCCCTCCTGTGGAGACTTGGGGTTGGCAAGAATCCTGGATAATGTAACTCAGACTTCTCTATGGATTAGGATGGGATCAAAATCTCCTCTCCACTCAATAGCATCTTGAAATGGGGGTTAGAGGGGCTCTCTCCTAAGAAGTCAATTATATGATCACTGAACCATTTTATTCTGTTTCTGGGGTAGATTTTATTTTTATTAGAGTTAAAAATCCGTAATATAGTATACTCGGTGATTACACAGAGTATATATTCTACCAATAACCATTACCAGTTACAATAAAAAACCCAAGGTAATTACTAGATTTCAATTTTTTTCAGATATTTCTAGAATTTGGCATTAAATATTTGGTAAAAGTCTTCAAATTTCTTAAATATTGAGTTGAAGGATCAATAAAAGAAATGAAATCTTACAGCTTTTGCGCTAATAAACGGTACCAATAATGTTGTGACCCTTGTTTGTATTTTGCGGTATTGTTATTTACACTGGATAACGATGCTTTCACTTGGTAGACGTAGCAGCCTAAGGTCAGTCTGCTACGTAAGGACTTTAATATATTTATTCGCTTAAATATTTCTCTAAACTGACTTCAAATTTTAAAAATATTTTTACCTTTGCCTGGCGCAGGGGAAACCTGCCTTTTGTCTTCTCAATGGATAGAGCAATGAATAGCAAATTCATGAGTCATTTATCATCTTTGACCAATTTGTCCATTTAAAATACCTTCTTCTTCTTCACGAGCACAACAACCCCTTACTGGCCCTGGCTGGCTCAACCACGTGCTCCTTCCAGCGTCTTCTATCTGGGACGACACCTCTCCAATTTTTAACTTTCAAAGTTTTTAAGTCTTTTTCAGTGTCATTCAACCATCTAGTTGGTGGTCTACCTCTAGCTCGGGATCACTCAGGTTTTTTAAATGTCAAGATCTTAGTAGGATTATCTTCCAAGCTTCTCCAAACAGGGCCAAGAAATCTTAATCTATTACTACGGATATGACGATACCACTCATTGTGCATATAGCTACAGAAAAGCCTTAAAAATTTTGCCATTTGTAATTGTTTGCGTAAATATAAAGTTTAACCCTCCAACGGAAAAAAATCCTGCCTGGACTACTGTTTATAAGACTTAATTGACGTCTATCACTACAAAATTAGAATTGTTTGTTGAAATAAATACTATAATGGTATTTTAAAAATACATGCATTGCATTTAAAGATATTGTCGTGTTGCCTGTCTTAAAATTATTTATTTCTTTGGGCGAGATTCGTATATTATTTGGGTTAGTACAAATTATTTATAATTTATAGGTATTTGGGTGCGTTGTGTTTTTTTTATTTATTTGGTTGAATACAACCCAAGGTTCTAGACATTCTGGCAAACGATCAGGTCAAATAACTTTGCTTCTAATAACTAGGTAATAACTTTCCTTTAGGTCAACTGCGAAGATAAAGATGACTGACTCCAATGTAACAAAATAAAATTGATTTATTTACAACCTTATCTATTTACAAAAAAAAAACTGAATTACCAAATCTTCGCACACAGTTTACACATTTTACTAATCTTTTAGCATTTTCTCCTCGATTCATATCGAATGACATGTGTTTAATTAAATCTACCACTTTTGGATTCAGGGAGCATATAATTATTAAACTAACTCATAGCCAAGAACTCCTATTCATCAAAATTATCTTTACAAAAACACTGTTTCCGCACTAATCTTTCATTTAGCTCGGTGGGGTCTGAACAAAACAAAATTTAACTTTCACTCACTCAGTTTGACGATACAGCACTGGGACTCTGGCGTCGAAGCTCTGCTTAGGCATGGGGTATCGCTTCTTCCTTCTAGGTAGTGGGTGCGCTGCGTCTCTAGGCTGTCGTGGGTATTCTTCTACTCTTTTCAAAATGATGGGGCACTCATCAGGAAAATAATGACATCGACTTCTCTTGATCCAAAGTCACGCTCAATTCCGAGAAGACTCGACCAGATCTCCAATATTTAAAACTGCCAATCTTTTCATCACTTTCGATGCTAAGGCACTAGGAAAGATCAACCGGTTTCCGGAAAACGAAACCTCTTTCTCGTACTGTCGGACAACTCCCGGGAATGCTCAACCGGTCTCCGACGTTTTGAAATTCCAATCTCTTCATCCCTCTGCAATGCTAAAGCACCGGGAAAAGTCAACCGGGCCCGCACGCAGAAGAGAATCCTCGAAAAAAACTCTAAGTCTTCTATTTATTTATTTTTTTTATAACAAAGTCCACGCCTTCTCGTGACTCCTAATCCATTCAGGAAAGCTTTCAAAAATCCACCACTTAGCCTCCATTTTCATTTCTCGGATTGGATAATCCTATAACCCATGCATGTCTTAATTACGTCATACAGAGACCACCCAAAGTCCAGTCTACGTGTTTTGCGGTCTACAGGTCCAATAAATCCTTTACAATGGGGTATTTTACTTTAATGTCAAACCCTGGTGCCATCTCCTTATCTGCGTCTGGAATCACCTACCCCCTATCGCGCACCGCCGCTTTTAAATTGGCTAAGGCATAAAAGACTACTGTTCCGTCCTCTAATCAAAGGCGGCTTCCTAGCATTCTAACCGAAATGTGATGAAAACAGCCTTCGATCACTTTATCTCTCTAAAAATTTTAATTTTTCTTTCAAATCGAAAGCGCTTCATCACATACGCTCCCTCCTCCGAAAACAAAAAAACTAACCAAACACCAAACACGTAAAAATATGCTCCCTTCCTCGAAAAGTTTACAAAATTCTCATGTACTACTTATATAATTCATGACACTCAATAAAACATAATCACATCAATTACAAAACTTCTTACCATCCATGTCTGAAAAAAACTTGTTCACATCATAAGTCCTCATACACTATTTAGAAGCACTAAAACAAAACATCAAAACACTTACTCCTGACTCCATTGACCTTCTTTGATCATGTGATCTATACCTTTAATTTAGGTAAGAGAAGACCACCAACCTATGCACTTATTAGAGTTCTGAATTCAAAAGTTCATTCTTTTAATCAAATGTTCTGAGTGAAAACATCGAAGATCTATATGAACCATGTCGACATAACTAATCACCATACAAAATCATGATTTGCAGAGTTCAGACCCAAAACACTATCACAAAGCATAAATTCTTCATCTCTCTATATATCATTTTGCACGCAATTAAACTCTATTCTAACACTATTCCTCATTATTCACAAAATTTACTTATAAACAAAAATAATTAACACATTAAAATATATCTCACAGTATATTTGCCACATTCACAACTAAATACCAAGCATATAAAATTTTGTTACATTTTCAACACACTTCTCACAATATTTTTGTACCTTTCAAAATAAATTCATTAACTTAAATTCATATTTATGTATAAATTGAGTATTCACAAATGACCTTCCTACGAAACCTTCCTAAGACTCATATTTTTTTTTTTTTTTTAAATCATAATTCAAACCCATTTCCTCATTATCGTCAAAAGAACCGATGCTAAAGACGCCCAAAACTTTTTCAAACACCGCACTTCACTCACGAAAACCAAACTAAGCTCCCTTATTCAAAAGCGCACGACAAACCTGAACTCATTCAATTAACAATTCCCCTACTACATACTAGATTTGCGAAACATAATTTTTTTTTTTCCCCTTTTAGCACCAAGGATTCCCACAAAACTCAACCACTAACACTTGATAACACCAAAACCCATAATTCTTTTCATTTTCCAAACATCTAAAACCATTAAAACAACCACTCTATTATTTGCCTTTGTCTCCTAAGCCGCATATTTAAACTTCTTATTTTAGTTAGTCATTAACCTATTTCGTTCCCCCAGCATTTTAGATAAATAAATGAAATTCTGGCCAAAAATTTTCATTTATTCTCCAAAAAGGCTGTTTTAAACAATTTGCGACATTTTAAATTCAAACATCCTTACCAATTTTTATAGTTACCTCGCATACCTTATCGTAAACAACCCTTCAACACCTACCTATCGATCAAATTTACTTTCTAAATCCCCATTGTCCTTGGGGTCATTCAGCTCTGCAGCCCTGAACAACTTCCAAGTTATGAGGAATCCCTAAACCAAAACCAAACGGTTTGACTTTCAAAAAACCTCCTTTGTTCAAATTGTTAAAATTCCTCCCCGGCACAACATAGCCAGCCTGCACACAAAACAGTTCTTTCCCCGTGCACCTCTCCTGAGGGAGGGGGGGGGGAGGAAACGAAAAACATCTCCTTTCTCCGACCACAATTCCCCCAACATACTATTTCCGTAAACAAAAGCTAACACCGCACTTTCCTAGAACAACTGCACAAAGCATCGCGTCGCGACCACCTTTTACTTTGCGTAATTCTTAAAAACAACCGCCATACTTCTAATACCATGCATTTCGACTAATTCTACGCACATGCTTCACTAAATTCATATCTAAAACTTCACTACACTGACTTATTATTCAACCCAGGGTAAACAATCGTAAATTTTATTTTCATAGCACCTAACAACTAATGCAATCCATCCAACAAAAGTTTAGTTTTTTTTTTTACTGTGGCAATTCTGACCATTTATGCCTATAACTAACCCTCTTTTCGTTATAAACACCTCTACTCCAACAATGTATCGAAAACTCTTATTTTACATTCTTAACTCAGCACTCCTTCAGCTATAACCTTTTTGGCAGATTAAATGCAATATAATCCACCTTACATTATTTATCGTTTATAGACTGAAACACATCTGACTATGATTTGCGCTTTTGCTTACCGTTAACCATCTTTCATTCAAAATCACCTCTACTCTAATTTTTTATCTAAACTTCCTATTTCAATTTTATCCAACTGACGATGGCTTTGCAACCCATTCGCGATACAACCTTCTTGATCTAACTCAAATAACTCCAATTTTTAAATTTTACACCTCACATTACCGATCATTCGTTTACCATTACTCAATATGCAAGAATTCTCTCATTATAATATTACTTCTCCTAACATTATGCATTCAAATTCTTTATACGTAATTAAACTATGACTCACAATCCCAAACTTAAAAAAAACGCTAATTTCCCCCAAAATACACATATATGCACAAAATCAAAACGAAACACAATTCTATTCTCAATGTAATTGCAAAAATATTATCTGACAAATTCTATACTTAAATTGACACACTTGTCTTTTCAAAGAATTCATATCTATACCAAGTACCACTAATTACTATCGATCAACACACTTGTACTCAATTCAATAATTTCTCAACTGTTACTCAAATCTTAACTATCTATTGATTTTCTCATTTCAATAGAATTTTCAAAATCACACTTAAATATTATCTATCAACTGATATCAAACATATTTTCTGTCATCAACTACTCTTAACTTATTCAAAATATTTTTCAAAAATACACCTCAATTCAATCTATCATCTCTACAATATCTACAATATACATAAATTTTAAACACTTCATATAAATCATAACACAAGTATTTCTTATCTATCTTTAACCAACTCAACAAACTCTTTCTAAAAACACTCTTTAATTCACTTAGTTAAAATTAAAATATTTGCATTCATATATTCACACTTCAAACAATCTTAACATAAAATCAATATTGTCACACTCTTCAAAACAAAATTACACTCTATAATAATAATTGTGGCAAATATACGAACATATTTTCAAAACACTCCCGCTCTAAAAATTCTTACGCGCTGCTCCCTTCTATACAAAATTTGTAAAGACCAAAAAAAATTTCTTAAAGACAAAAAAAACTGTAACTGTTTTTTTGTAACGCAAAAAAATTTTCACGATTCTAGCCTAACACAAATTATTTTTATTATCCTGGTCGGGACCATTTGTCGAACAAAAAATTTATTGTGATTTCATACACTTATTCATATACCTTCAAAATTAAATATGGCAAATACACATTTAAATTTCAAACATCGCGCGCTTTCAAAATAATTTTAATACGCGGCTCCCTTCACTTTGAAAAACAAAAAAAAATTTTATCTCTAAAGTCCCTAACACACCATGAGACTGAGTCACGGTCACCATTTGTCGTGTTGCCTGTCTTAAAATTATTTATTTCTTTGGGCGAGATTCGTATATTATTTGGGTTAGTACAAATTATTTATAATTTATAGGTATTTGGGTGCGTTGTGTTTTTTTTATTTATTTGGTTGAATACAACCCAAGGTTCTAGACATTCTGGCAAACGATCAGGTCAAATAACTTTGCTTCTAATAACTAGGTAATAACTTTCCTTTAGGTCAACTGCGAAGATAAAGATGACTGACTCCAATGTAACAAAATAAAATTGATTTATTTACAACCTTATCTATTTACAAAAAAAAACTGAATTACCAAATCTTCGCACACAGTTTACACATTTTACTAATCTTTTAGCATTTTCTCCTCGATTCATATCGAATGACATGTGTTTAATTAAATCTACCACTTTTGGATTCAGGGAGCATATAATTATTAAACTAACTCATAGCCAAGAACTCCTATTCATCAAAATTATCTTTACAAAAACACTGTTTCCGCACTAATCTTTCATTTAGCTCGGTGGGGTCTGAACAAAACAAAATTTAACTTTCACTCACTCAGTTTGACGATACAGCACTGGGACTCTGGCGTCGAAGCTCTGCTTAGGCATGGGGTATCGCTTCTTCCTTCTAGGTAGTGGGTGCGCTGCGTCTCTAGGCTGTCGTGGGTATTCTTCTACTCTTTTCAAAATGATGGGGCACTCATCAGGAAAATAATGACATCGACTTCTCTTGATCCAAAGTCACGCTCAATTCCGAGAAGACTCGACCAGATCTCCAATATTTAAAACTGCCAATCTTTTCATCACTTTCGATGCTAAGGCACTAGGAAAGATCAACCGGTTTCCGGAAAACGAAACCTCTTTCTCGTACTGTCGGACAACTCCCGGGAATGCTCAACCGGTCTCCGACGTTTTGAAATTCCAATCTCTTCATCCCTCTGCAATGCTAAAGCACCGGGAAAAGTCAACCGGGCCCGCACGCAGAAGAGAATCCTCGAAAAAAACTCTAAGTCTTCTATTTATTTATTTTTTTTATAACAAAGTCCACGCCTTCTCGTGACTCCTAATCCATTCAGGAAAGCTTTCAAAAATCCACCACTTAGCCTCCATTTTCATTTCTCGGATTGGATAATCCTATAACCCATGCATGTCTTAATTACGTCATACAGAGACCACCCAAAGTCCAGTCTACGTGTTTTGCGGTCTACAGGTCCAATAAATCCTTTACAATGGGGTATTTTACTTTAATGTCAAACCCTGGTGCCATCTCCTTATCTGCGTCTGGAATCACCTACCCCCTATCGCGCACCGCCGCTTTTAAATTGGCTAAGGCATAAAAGACTACTGTTCCGTCCTCTAATCAAAGGCGGCTTCCTAGCATTCTAACCGAAATGTGATGAAAACAGCCTTCGATCACTTTATCTCTCTAAAAATTTTAATTTTTCTTTCAAATCGAAAGCGCTTCATCACAGATATATTTTCATATGCAGAAAATATCATTCAAAAAATATGCGTTTGACTAGATAAAAGAATTAAAATTGCTTTATAGAAAGCATGAGGATCCGCTCAAGCAACTGTTTACACAACTGCAAAGCTAAAGCTGACGAAAGAAAACTATTTTCTGGAAGAAAAAAAACTGTCCTATAACAGATACTCCACGACAGAAGCTACACCTCACAACACTGTACTATCCCAGACGTACATGCTCGAAAGAGAATATGATCACTTAATATGTTCTGATTTCGTAATCAGAGCCTTTGAGCTTAAAGCTCTAGCGCTCCCAAACAACCAAACAGCTCAGATATTTCAAATTTCTCTGCAGAGATTAGTTCTGTACAATTTCTTTACGGAAGAGTATCTTTCTTGAAACGCTTGGGTTGGTTGGCTTGGAGAGCTACGGTCGGTATGGCAAAAGAGGACAGTAGGACTCTCCACCAACTTACCAGTCAATTTTCAATGGATTTAACCCTTTTCAGAGTTTCTTACAGGTATTTTAATAGGAGCTTAACCAGTTCTACCCCATGGTACCCGTATCAGGATCTTCTCCATTTAAATATATTTCAATAAACCATTCCTGGAAGAATGAATAACTGGAGCAATATCATTGATGTTAATAACTTGACTCAGGATTATTGAAATTTCTTTTGGATGCAGGAGTAAATGACACTTATCGTCATTCTAAAAATCTCTTGTTTTATGACTGTCAGTCTCTGATGAAATGGTACATTATACCTGCACAATTACATTTTGCTGCATATTTGTTTGTAGTAGCATGAGAATAAACTAAATTCTTAAAATTTCATGCTTTCTGAAAACTTCCAAGTATCATCCATCATGTTTAGTACCCTCATCATGATACACAATTACACTGAGTTGACAATTTATCTTGACCACCTACTCAGTGCATCATTGGGCCACTTTTTGCCTTCAATACTTCTGTGATTCTCCTTGGGATGGATTCTATGAGATATTGATAGGTGGCTTGAGGAATCTGAGACTATATCCGCGGAACTGCACTTTCCACTCCTACCTTTGTTGATTCTGAAACCGGCTGCCTTATGCCCCTTCTGAGCTCATTCCACAAGTGCTCAAATGAGTTCAGATCTGGTGATTGCGGCGGTCAAGCAAGGAAGATGAAGTCTCCAACATGCCAATTAAACCACTAGTGGGTAATTAGTTTTATGGTATGGGGAACTTCCTTGCTGGAAGTATCTCTCCAGTGAGGTAAATCTTTAACATAGCGATGTACTCGGTCAGCGACAATATTTAAATATCTTTTTGTGTTAAAACGTTGTTCCACGCGAATTAAAGAGCCTAAACAATGCCAGGGAAACATCTCACAAACCATAGAGTTTTCTCCACAAGCTCGAAGTATTGTGGCAACTTAGGGTCCTTGCTTGCATGTCTTCATATTCGCCTCTTGCCATCTGAATGGTGCAGTTGAAAATGCGATAATCGAACAACATTACCATTTTTCATTCCTTTACTGTCAAATCCTTCTGTTCCTCTAACCATGGAGACGTTTAATCTTGTTAGCTGCAGACAGCAAAAGCTTCTGAACAGACCTTCGGCTTCCCTACCTGATAAGGTGTCATGTGCAGCGAACAGTATTTTGAGAGGCCATCGGTGTCGGTGCCTGATTAAGGTTAGCTGTAATTTGACCTACTGCTGATTTTGGTTGGACTGGACGAGTATGGAAACTCTCCTTTCAGGTCGAACATTTAGTAGCCAGTGACGACCACACACCTTACGCTGAGCCCCTCTTTTCTTTCTGTTGCCCCCTCTCTGTAAACATTAACAATGGCTGCTTTCGAACACTGCACAAGCGAAACAGTTGAACGAGTATCAGCGACAGTGGCGCACCCAGGATTTTTTCTTGGGGGAGGGGGCCGAGATGAATGGATAAAAATATTTATAATGCATGGGGGGGGGGCGAGATGAACGAATACAAATATTTATAATGCAAAATCAATATTTCTACTTCTTTGGGGGGGGGGCTGCCCCCCCCCCTGGGTGCGCCACTGATCAGCGAAACGTCTTCACAAGCGAAACAGTTGAACGAGTATCAGCGAAACAGTTGAACGAGTATCATCGAAACGTCTTCACAAGCTAAGCAGTTATTTTCGCTGATACTCGTACAACAGCTTCCGGGACCTACAATCATTCCACGTTCAAAGTTTGTTATATCGCGTGTTTTACCCATTCCTTCTCAAGCAATTCAACATCTTTACAATCATTCAGCAATCCCTTTTTGTAAGGGTCTCACCCTCTAACAGCAACATCGTGACGTCCATACCTTATTTTCATAAATTGTCATATGTAAGTCACTCAGTGCATGTGTATATACATAATACAAATAAGAAATATTAAACGTTCTTTTAGCTTTCCCGACGTTTCTAAATTGTTTCATTTAATAATACTTCTATCTGCTACATACCCGCTGGCTTAAAACCTCTCCCATGCATTCCAATATAAGTTTTTATCAGCGAAATTTCAATAGGTCTTGGCCTGTAACTTTAAACTTGGCCTCCTCTTGTCTTTGAAGAATTAAAATAAACTACGTAATAATTTTGATAGCCCTCTCATATGAAGAGGCTTCAAGCCGGAACCCTATGACTTTTGAATAATTTCGAAGCCTATAATTTATTCCCTCGAGCTACCAGTGTTGCGTACAGTAATTATTACTATTCTGTTTCGATATTTTATCAGGGATGTTCTCCCCACCCCGCAGGAACCTCTACTAATGATTAAAAAATTGCTTTTGTTTATTGTCGATCTAGCGCAGGGGTTCCTAACCTTTTGTTTATGAGGGACCAATTGTCATATATAAGAAAAAAATCATAGGGGAGCATCTTTCAACCAATCCTTATAGAGGCAAAAATGAGTTTATTTTTTTAATAAACTATTTGTGACAAACAACTTTCATAAAAAGTTACAAATAAACTTAATAGCAAACATAAAAAGCCTACGAAAGCTTTAAAATAAACGAGATTTTTCAGATTGCATTTGCTTTATTAGTTGTAAAATTGCTATGACGCTGCGAGTCCGTGTTATAGAAAATATATTAGAAATTTTCAGCAGAACAAGGATTTTTTTTTTGTTTGTTCTCAAAACGTCAGAAAGCGGAACAAATAACGGAATTTTTTTAATCTTAACAAAGAAATTGGGAAGTAAAAATTTTTTTTTGCCCCAAGTTTTAAAAAAATTGTTTACATTCGCGGTCGTTTTGAAACGATGAAACTTTTTTTTTTTTTTTTTTAAATCACGCCTGACTTCGAGGACCACTTCTTGGGTCCTCTGGAACCACCGGTTATAGGAACCCCTGATTTAGCGGACTCATTTTAGTAAGTGGGAATGTAGGAATTGACACATAGCGGTTTAAATGCAATCAGTACCTTATAGCTCTCCAAGTGTCGGTACATGGCTGAAATAAGAAATTTTCCTCAGTGAGACCAATGCGATTTCTGTTTGGAATGGCGATCGCGATTCGCTTTTTCGGCGCTCGCTCATCGGCAACCCCACTCCGCGGAGCAAAAGCGGAACTGCGCTTAAGCGATCCGGTTATTTGCTCTTCTATTACGACAGGAGCAGGTGCTGTGGACAGCAAGCGTCGTGTGGCGTCGCTAGGCGGTTGTCATGGAAACGCGGCGTCACTCAGACATTTTATTTTTAGCGTTTTTGAAAAGTTTTCGTGCGTCACAGCAGCTTAAGAGGAACTTTTCAGCAGAACTGTGTTTCAATTTTCATCGCTTCACACTGTGATGGTTTTATTTACGCAATTATCAATTCCAGGCACGTAGTTTCAATAGCGTGATATGCTTTGGTGACAGGGTTTTATTTAATTCGACTGGTACCCTCTTTGATCGAAATTGGCTTCTTCGAAAACTCTTTTCGCGTGATTACAGGTCGATGGATTATTGCCTTTTCAAAGGGCTTACATATTCGCATAAATAAATACATGCGACGGCCATCATAATATATTTAGGTTTTACTTCGGGTATCGTACAAAAAGCCCGACTTCACAAAATTCCTAGACTGGTGCACTTGTGTAATTTAATTTTTAGTCGATTGACACTCCTTTTTTTTTTTTGTATCATGTTGCTCACAAATTACAAAAACAAATCTAAATTTAAAATTCCTTAAAAAAAAAACATCCATACTGTAGATATGCAAATTAACATTCTTTACATTCGGAAAAAAAGTCACGGATTCGATTCCTGTCGCTGACAAATCCACCACAGTGTACACTTAGGGCGGCTGGGGCACGAAAAATCTGTCGTGGCTGCACTGTCCTCCAAGTTTCCAAATTTGCCTCCGGAGGTGCGGGGTCAAGTGTACCGGTTTCGTCACTTGACTCGGTTCTAAATTACGGGACCGGCTTGCAGGCCCGCCGTCAGGGTGGGGCAGGGGGGACAAAATCCCCGTGGCCCGGGCTTCCAGGGGGGCCCGGTTTAAATAAGAGTTGACTAAAAAAATGTATACAATGTTCAAATATTGAGTGGAGAGGGGGCCCGCTGTATTATTTTGCCCCGGGCCCTGGCTCAGTTGACGGCGACCCTGCCGGCTTGTAGGGGATAGTGCTGGCCACCTATACGGTGCCTCCTTAAATGAATGGCCAGCAGTCTCACGGTGTACAAACAGGCGAATGTCCAGCGACAAGTGCCTCCGCGTTCGAGGGAATATGTTTAACCGTCCACACCCAAAGGTTATACGGTAAAAATCCGCTAGACACATCGACCCCACAGTAATCTTCCAGTCGGGGCCCACAGGCAGCCCGGAGGGAACAAATCTGCCCCCAACCAGCCACCAAGTAGACATTTAATTA
Organism: Dolomedes plantarius; assembly: GCA_907164885.2. Classification (NCBI taxonomy): domain Eukaryota; kingdom Metazoa; phylum Arthropoda; class Arachnida; order Araneae; family Dolomedidae; genus Dolomedes; species Dolomedes plantarius. The sequence goes on from OU015501.1 coordinate 104,608,385, forward strand.
ATTCCTAACTAAGAATCTATTTCATTCAGCAACACTGTAGAAAAATAAGCGCTCGCAATACCATAGCTAAAGAATGATTAAGCTAAATTAATTTTATCATTACACTTTGTAAAGCATTATATCCCAAATATCCTAGCCTTTGCAGGCCGAATTATATTTCCCTTTCATTTTTTTCCTCTTTTTCCTTCCTCACATTACCCCCTTTTTTCTTTTTTCTTTTCTTTTACAATAATACAATTACACATACTGTACACTAAAACAATTATACACAATATACATTGCAATAATACAACTATCCATAATAAACAATAATACAATACAGTAACAATAATACTGTTAATACAAATATATAACAATACAAATATATTATATACCGATGCATATGTAGCAACAGATATACGACAATATATATAGTAGTACCGTCACGGTAACACAGCAGCAGTATCTATTACATAAATATTACTACATCTTTCATATTAGTACACTAATTACATACACATAGCAACTTGATTTGGGTAGATAATGCAACACTATTTAAGTACACAATACAACCATTTAGATTCACAAAGCAACATAATCTAAAAGCGTTCGAGGGAAATAAAAAATCGGAAAATCAAAATATTTCAACCAAATCAAATTTCCTCATATTCTTCAGTTAAAGTTTGAATGCTTTATGTGACACGGAAAATGCTGAAGTAGTTGTCCGCATTCAAAATACGGAAGAAAGGAAAATCATATGCAAAATCATCGGTCCTCCTAGAGCAGTGGTTCTCAACCTGGGGGGCGCCCCACCCCTTGGCGAGGTATGAGTGAAATTTAGGGGAGGTGCGGATGGTTTGCAAAAAATAAGTGTAGAGTGCATTTTACTAGAGTTGCGTTTTTTAGGCCGGGGGGGGGGGGGGCATAAGGTCCGAAGGTGACGCAAAGGGGAGCCTAGACAAAAAAAGTTTGAGAATCAATGTCCTAGAGATAACTATAACTTAGTACACTGTAAATAATTCAACACAAAAATAAGATAGTATATTACAGGAAGAAGTCCCAGACAGCCGAACGAAATTAAAAAAAAAAAAAAAAAAAAAACTGCCCATAGCTCTAAATCACTACAAAACTTTTCAATAAAAGATTGCGCAGTTGCAATAAATCCTCCTACTGAAAAAACAGATAACTAGTAAATTGTAAATAATTCAGAAGATAAATAAGATAGTATATAACATTGACAGCGAAACGAAATAAACAGAAACCATGCGCTTAGAGCTAAACGCACCATACATGCTACACAGTCCAGTCACATTAATGTGACCACCTGTCAAAATCCAGAATAACCAAATTTCGCAGAGTGGACGGTTGCGAGACGTGCAGGAAGACAGTCAGTTAGGTTCCTGAAGGTGTTCACTGGGACGTTGAGCAATGCCGACTCCAGTGTCGTGGCCAGCTGCGCTAGGTTACGCGGGTGAGGATCTATGGTGCCAACAAACCGATCGAGGTGGTCCCACAGATTCTCTATTGGGTTCAAGTCCGGGGAATTTGCTGGCCAAGGGAGTACGGTAAACTCATCCTGGTGCTCTTCGAACCCCGCACGTACACTGCGAGCTTCATGTCACGTCGCATTGTCCTGCTGGTAGATGCCATCATCCTGAGGAAAAACAATTCGCATGTAGCGGTGAACATGGTCAGCAAGGATAGATGTATACTGGTGTTGATCCATCGTGCCTTCCACAATGGTGGGTGAACCCAGAGAATACCACGAAAACATTCCCCAGACTATAATGCTCCCTGTTCCAGCTTGGACCCTTCCGGCAATTGTTGCAGGGTATTTGCTTTCAGACGTGTCACGTCGTATACGCCAACGTGCATATGTCCGATGGAGCATAAAACGTGATTCATCGGAAAAATTCACCTGTCTCCACTCAGTGGAAGTCCAGTTACGGTACTGGCGTGCAAATTCCAGCCTTCGTCGCCGATGAACAGCAGTCAGCATAGATGCATTAACCAGGCGTCTGCTGCGGAGGCCCATACGCAGCAACGTTCGCTGAACCGTCGTTGTGGAGACACTCTTGGTAGCCCCTTGGTTCATATGGACGATCAGTTGCTCAACGGTTGCACGTCTATTCACCCGAACGCATCTCCGCAGCCGTCGTTCACCTCTGCCATTTATGGCCCATGGTGCACCACATTTGTCACTTCACTGATTTTGGATAGTGCCATTTTGCCATGCACGGTATATTTTTACCACGGCGGCCCGCGAATAGTTTACAAAACTTGTAAACTGTTTGCGGGTGGCTTCCACCCTTGTCCCGAAAGCCAATGATCATGCCCTTTTGGACGTCGGATAAATCGCTCCGTTTCAGCATGACTGCAGGAACTGAAATGTTTTCCGAATGCCTACAACACACTTTATATATCCACCAAATTTGCTGATGACACGTGCCTTATGCGATTGGTTATTTAACGTTGACGTCAAAAGTAGGCGGTGGTCACATTAATATGACTGGACTGTGTAGATCAGGGGTGTCAAACTCGCGGCCCGCGACGAACATTTTTGCAGCCCGGCCAATATATTGGCACACAATAATATATAATAAAATAACCGACGTAGAATTATAATAAGATAGGAAGAATTCGCTAAATGTTTTTTTATTATACTCTTTTTTTGCTATTATTAAACAAAATGCGTATATTTATGTAGAATATACTGTAATTAGATAATATACTGTAATAAACCTACGTTTCTATTAATATTATTTTTTGCGGCCCACCTATAGTTAAACCTTGTTTGTTTGGCCCAAGTTAGCCTTTGAGTTTGACACCCCTGGTGTAGATTCTGTAGCAGTAATAGAACATACAAAAACTAAACCATATAACGAGGCAACCGACCGGTCTCTTCATCAGGAGGCCTAAACGAAATGGTTACCTCAAGGGGGAACTTTCTGAATAGGATGCAGGCCTAGCCAAAAAACACCCCAAGGTCCCGAGATCCCCACATGGAAACAGATAGTCAAATCAATAGAAAATACGATCGTAAAATGATCAAAAATGAATAGAACAGAAACACAATAATACACTCACCATACCCCAATAAATTGTGAAGTGACGGTTGTAACTAAGAGTCAGCAATTTAACCTTAAGTATTGCAGCATCGTAGTAGAACTACAGCGCCACACCCAATTAAAGTGAAAAGTATTGAAAGAAAGTGTGAAACCAGAAAACCCTACCATATTGTCCTTAATATACACCCGAGTCTAAATACCATTTTTTTAGTAATTTTAGATTACCAAAGTTTTTAGGGAAATTATTCTTCCATAGGTTTTTCTCGAAATTGTTACACGCCTCCAGAAAATCATCACTGTTATTGCAAATGTTTTTTATTCTAAATACTTGTGAGTGAAAAATATTTTAATAAATTTTATAGTTTAAATTGCTATGGAAATTAGTAACAGATTGACTATGTATCTGAATGCTTCCACATGATGAGATACATAAGAAAATTTTGTTTTAAAAATCCTCTGGTTACCAGCAATAAAATTTACGAGCGCTTTAACTGGTTTATATCATCATGGACAAGTTGGTCAGGGCATACCATTGTGTATTTCCTCCCCCCCCCCATGATGCTCTTATGAAATATTATATCAACTTGGAGTGAGATAGGGAAAAGTAATACATACGCAACTTGAAACAGCTATATAGTTTATTAGCTAGCGCATGTAAACGAGATTATGTTGCATATTTTTTGCAAGTGTAGTGGCTTTCTTGTTAGTCAGAATGTGTTCTTTTGCACAGAGATTTGTCTCACAGTAGGACTTCACAGGATTAATTAGTCCCCCCCCCCCCCCCCCCCAAAAAAAAAAAAATGAGTTCCTTCCATGTGAGTATCTTAGGGACGAGATTCTGGCGTATATCTAAAACGAACTTTCTGACTAAATCATGCAGTAATGGTGCCAAATGAGAGTAGAAGTATGACTATGTTTAAAAATTTTAATACTTGTAGCAGGCGATTAAGCATATGACTACAGAAATACTAGTCTCAAACGATCAATGAAGATTATTTGGCCAATAAGAATAAATGCTCATTGCCTATATACTAGACTCGTACAGCACAGAGTATTGTCCTTCATAGACCTGTTGGAGGGAACGAAGGATGCTATCTATGCGTATGAAAATATGAAGCTCTAGGTCTTTGTGAATGAAAATGGAAGTGGCCAAGTGTCGTGATACTGAAACAGGGTACGTGTGGCGGAGCTTCGCATCACTATGTAAGATAAGTGTTGGTTACAAAAAATATTTGTTGCAGTTAAAAGGTATTCACCCGGAAACAGCAGTGCTAATCCATAAACTGCCTCTGCCATTAAGTATCTAATCTTTTCTGATAGATGATCGAATACCTAGTAGGAAGCTTGGTAGGTTTGAAACCAATCGATTTGTTGCACGAGCTTGAATTGCAGCTTAAATCTGTCGGTAAAATCTTACTACCATTGCATTTTATTTTGGATTAAGTGATATTGTACATGTGCACTGAAGATACAATTTATTTTCCTTAATATGCTATATAAATCCCTTTCCAGCTGACGTCCTTAGTTGGTTGTCATACAGATACACAAAATATGGTTATCCAACCACTGAAAAATATTTCAACAACAGTCCCAGGTGTTAGTTCTGAGATGGGAATTCCCTCTGGTTAAATGGTTTGCGTACATCAAGCAATATGTGAAGATTCTGGATGTATCTAACGAAATCAATGTATACATGAAGAAAATGATCTATTACCAGTGGATAATTACCCAGAGGAGAGCGTATGCCACGTTGTACTTTTGCTGGCAGGTCATACAAGTCTCAAGCCTTGAAGCGAAGCCCATATAAAATGGAGACATATCAAATCATCAGTGGCTTGTTTTTCAAGATATGATAAAATGGTGAAAATTTTCGAACAGTCTAAATTCAAAAAGGTGAAGTGTGTGATTTCAGAAAGTGTGTCAGTGCTGCTGTCGTCGTATTGAGCATGTATCAGTCTTCACTGCAAAACACAGTACAAATGGAACACCAGGGGTTAGAGATACATTAATTGGAGTACAGGTCGGCTCTCTTTCAGGTGACGGTTATGATGTATACTTGATTATACTAGGCAGCAAATCAAATTCAAATCGAATATGCTGCACTTACGCTCTGCTTGAGTCAACTTCTGTGAGAGAAATGCTAGTGGTTGCAAGTATGTGTCGATTGATTGTCAGAAAACTCCAATTACATGGTCTGGACCATCTACTTAAGAAGATAGCTGATGCCTTGGATGAACTAAAAGAACTGTATTTGCTATTAGATCGTTATATGCTTTAAACACTGGCAATGGTATCCTCAGACAACTGGATAGGAGTAGAATCCCGCTTTTTACACTTTCAAACTCTTTAAACTCACTTTAACCTCTTTCATATTGATTGCTGTTTTTACCAAACCACTTAACCAGCACTGCACAGAGATGATCTGCTGAACATTGACTGACATCCTTTGTAGTCAGTACGGAGTGAGTCTTCAATAAAATTATTAGCTTTGAGGCGGTGCATAGCAAAATGTAACTGAGGAGAATACTTGTCACCAAATAGTAAATCCTAGAGTAAAACTCGCAAGCGGGCACATTCTGTTTCAGCAAATTGACAAATTAATCATGATTTTAAAGTGTCATAAAAAAATAGTACCGGGAGGTGTTCGATTAATATTCCAAACGAAAGGGGGAGCATTACTATCTCTGTAGGATCAGCTCAACAAAATTCTGTAACTTCGTTTGAAACACAGGCAATGGCAAATTGCTATTTGAAGGGGGGGGGGGGCGATATGGAAGTTATCCAAGCCAGTTGATTGTTCGTTGTCATAACGTTAAAAAATAAATAGATGCAAGTCATGTAAACTAGCGCTTATTATTAGAACGTGCAGTTTGTGTGAAAACAGTATAGGAGTAAGGCTTAAATCCGGGGACAGGTGAAATTAGTAACGTCGAATTTTAACTAGAAAATCTAATTAAATGAATATTCGCCTGCTGAAAATAGGGTTGATCTATAATATCATACAGCAAACAACTACTGTGATGACATACGCCCATAAACAACGAGAAGTTTGTTGACTACTTCCTTCAGGGAGCATCCAGTTGCAGAATCCAGCTTAACATCCAAGTGGGGTAAGAGTACAGAAAGAGGTCAACCAAAAATACTTTTTTCAATAATGAGTGTTTAAAAGAATAGGCCATATATGGCAAAACATAATTTAATGTTGTCATCATAACTTTAACCGAGATTAAATGAAAAATGGTAGGTAATAGATATAAAACAAAATATAAATGCTCAAAAAATTTGAAAAATCGTATTGAATGTCAATGATTGGGAAACGATTTTTCTAAGGGTTATTTTTTCTTCTGCGTTTCATATTTGGATGTGTAAATGTACCAAAGGCATAGAACACCGGACAGGCTCCTCGCTGTCACAGGGGAAGTCATACAAAATGCACAATGCCCTAGAACAGTGCAGCGCAAACTTTTTACGACAGAGATCCACTTTCTTTTTTTTTTTTTTAATCATTCGACCCAAATGAAAATTTATTGGTATTACAAAACTTTTTTAAAAAATTAGAAAAATGTTAACAAACATAGAAAAAAGAAATGAGCAAATTTTGGCAAACTATGTTAGAAATCAATGAGCTACAGATCTTCGGTATATACAGTCGAACCTTCATATATCGAACTTCCCTATATCGAAATTTTCTATATATCGAACTCTTAGCAAATCTCCATGTTCATTACATAGAAAAACTGTTTCTATATATCGAAAAAATCTCTATGTATCGAAAAATTTTTCACGACATATTGGGAGATTTTATTCCACTTTAGAATAAAATCTTCCAATTTTTGGCGTTTGAAACAATACTTCGTGGACCCCTGATAAAATTTTTAATGGACTGAATAAATGCGAGCATTTTTGATGAACTTTCTGCAAAACTGGCTGTTCAGCAAGATATTCGAAGTTTTTTTTTTAAAGAATGTAACTGTGATCACTGTAACCACTGTCTGGATTATTGTTTTTTAAAGGTATATAGTACTCAATAAATCTTTCACATTAATTCATTTTTTAGTTAACTTTCATTTAATGTGATTCGCATATAAATTGGAAATGGAGATTCGTATACGAAAATTAGCTTTAATTTTAATGTTTTAGGAGAATTATGATAAAACTAAGATCAATTCTATAAATCGAAATTTCTATATATCGAATTTTTTTCCGGCATTTTGCTACTTCGATATATGGAGGTTCGACTGTATTTACTTTGCATAATAACATTAAAAAGTCTGGTTTGCTTTCTGCACTTGTTATTGCCAAATCTCATGTGACTGAAACTACTTATTTAAATATTAATGTGTATTTCAATTAGGTAAAAGTTAACAAAAATTAAATTCTAGAAGAGCATAATTTCAAAGTTACAAGCGTAGTTTTAAACATTGAAAATTATAAACTTCATTTAATTATATAAACTAAAATAGAAAAAAAATTAATGAGAAGGGTTGGCTTGGACCTTAGATAATATTTACTCGATATTAGGTGAAATATTTGAGAATGTTATTTTCATCTTCCGGTATCATCTTCGGGGTTGTTTTGATCTTTGTTCGGTTTTTATAGCTAATAATTTTGAATACCCAGTCTCGCCCAGATAGGTAGAAACAAATGGATGCAATGTAAGTATAGCCTTTTACTGATGAAGTTTTTATTGTAGAAATGTTTAACAACTTATTTAACAGTATACTATCCAATTTTTAAAAGATAAAAATGCAAATAAAATATTAAAAATATGTAATTATAGAAAATGTAAAGCCTTTTTTAATTTAATAATTCAATAAGATATAAATTTACTTTAGACTATCCGTGACCCCTAATTTTGTTAGTGACCCCTTTGTGGGTCGTGACCTACAGCTTGAGCATCACTGCCCTAGAACATTGATTACACATTATACAAATACTGAAATGGGGAACGGAACTGACAGATAACCACTGTTTTCCCATTACTGTTGCTATACTTTGTATTCCAATGGGCTCTAGTAAAAACTGTAATTAAAAAAATGTCAAATTTAAATCTTCGTTTAAATTAAGCGCGAAAGGTATTTCTCCAAATTTTATTATATGAACACAGATTAAAAAGAAATACTTTGAAAGTAAATTATATATATAATAGCCGTTGTCTCTGTATAACACTTCCGGGCTGTACTCATCTTTCAACTGAAGCCCTCAGTAAACAAACAGCCGGTTAGGCCTAATTTCAATTTCAGATGTGGATCAGAATTTTTTCTTACCTAAAAACTAATATGTTCTCCATCAAATCACGTTTGTTCAGCCTATTTTTCTATAAAACATTCAGAACTAAAAAAAATTGGTTGCTTTTAGCTGTATATTTAACAGTTTTTAAAAATCTGTTTACTTTTGCGATGAATTCTGAAAGTAAACAAACTTGAATGTGAATGAATCAAGTAGCTCAAGTATTCATATCGCCTAGTGAGCTGTAAAAAACTGGATGGCAGTCTACTACTCCAATCGCATGACAAACTAAATAAATAAAAAGTAATGAAAGGGTTTGCTTTTACAAGGTGTGGATTAAATGCAATATTGTTAGATAATTCGGGATATTTTTTAACTTCCATATACTTTTTCCATTATGACGTCATTATTAGTATTATGACGTCAAAATGACGGGTTACCTTCTAGTTTTAAATAAGCAGTTTTTTTTTTAAAAATAATTTCGTAGATCCTGGAGGTAGTTAAGGCATTTCCATAAGGTTTCATGTCCAATGGGAAAGGAAAAGAATCCAATGCAGATTTCTTCACTATACACGTTAATCTCTTTCATTATGCTTCTCATTTAAGGCTGCTATGTACTAAGAAAAAATTCGCATTTCCCTTTTCCTCTTCTTGCAGACTCTTATGGTGGGAGGAGACCAGTTGACAGTTAGAGAATTCCACCCCCCTTAGGAATGACATTTTGAGGGATTGTAATGGCTCTCTCTCTGTAGGGGGGTTAAGCGCTGCCCCCAAATTTTTTATTTAAAAAATATTTTTGTCAACTATTTACAGGTACATAAATGCTGATAATCAAATAAAATTGGTATTGTCAGATAGCCTGAACTTTTCTGCAAAGCGCTACAGGATTCATTTTATAAATTTCGTCCACCGAAGGAATTTATGAGCATTTAAAACACACTATACCAGATTTTTCCCCGAATAATTTAAATTTTAAAATATTAATTGCATTTAAAAAAAAACGAAAAATGTACACAAATGTAAAATTTCTTTTTCTATATGACGGAGTACAATTTTTTTTTTTTAAATCTTTTAATCCAAGTCGGCAATCCGTGGACAAATTTTCTCCATAGGTTAACATTGAGATGAGCGAATCCAATGGGGTTAGTACATAGCAGCCTCAAGAAGAATCAAAGAAGCAGTTTATTCTCAAGCAATCAGTCTTTTCTAGAAGATCCGAGAAAGTAATCCAGTTCTCAAACACCCACCAATGCGCAGAAAGCAATTACCTGACTTTAATTACTTCAAAGATATTTGGCACATAAATTGTGTTTTAAAGATAATAGCTTTTTATGACTTTAACGGAACATTGCAACTCAACATAAACAGGGGCAACGATCTGAAATTGCGATCATCCACGCAGTTATTTAGCATTCCCTCTCACTTCTTCGAGAAGCGAGCTCTTTTAAATCAGATGAACCCGTAGATCTACATCTTAATGACTTTTTTTTTATTACTGGGACTTCAAAGCCCGAGAATAGATTATGAATATCATTAAGATCTGAGTCAAAGCATTGGGAAAAAAATCCTTATTGTCACATACATATCTTAAGACATAGAGCTCGAGATATTTTTGGAAGTCGAAACATGTTGTAGAGCAGGGATGGGCAAACTTTTCCAGGGTACGGGCTACTTCTAATTTTTTCAAGGTGTTGCGGTCCACCCAGTGGTGTAGGTGTGGTGAGCTAAAAAAAAGGTCTACAATATTTATTATAACTTAATAATAAATACGGAATATGTACTTACTTACATAACTACAATAAAAAAACTTACTCTTTTAAAACCGCGTTTAAAGCAAAAAGCAAGATACAAACATAATAATAATAGCCTCAAATATAATAATATCAAATGATGCATTTATTATCAAACAATTCAAATTAGATTAAAAAATAAATCATTTTCATCTAAAGTTGGTTCACGTAGTTATAGTTAGTAGAAGACTTAGTCTGCATACTTAGTCTCTAGAAATCTGTTTCTTTTAGTATGCGCGTCTTAGGTCTTAGTAAAGGCGGTCAACCCAAAATGTCTTGGTGGTCCACCGGTCGATCACGATCGACTTAATGTCCACCCCTGTTGTAGAGAGTATTTATCCATTCTAGCTGAAACATATTTAATCAGACAGCTGATGGTTAAGAACGTTGTATAATTGAATCGAGTGTGTTTTTAACGGATACATTTGTGACTATTTTCTCCGGGTATATATATTACTAATAGTTTATATTTTAGTCATAATTAATGGCAATTTTAGTTTTTATAACTTTTATCATCCTCATGAGGACTATAATTGTCTGAATTGTTTTGCTATGATAGTGCTATTTTTTTTTTTAATCATTGGAGAACGTGTTTATAAATATGAATTTGGGGGTTAAACTGTGACTTAATTATTTTTGTTCACGTGTATAAAGCTAAACGGTATCTTTCAGGCAGCAATAACTCGTGAAGGTTTTCATAACTTTTCTGTGTTGGAGGTGTTTAAAATTTGTTTAGCACGTGTGTGTTAAAATAATAATAATAATAATATTAATAATAATAAAATAGAGCAAATCTTTGAAATTTTTTGAATAATGATCTCTGTACTTTTCTCAAATAGATATATAATTAGATATTTCGTTCGCCATTTTCCTCATGTGAATTTTTAATAGTTTTTGTAACATAATGAGGATTTTAGTTGTCTGAAACTGACAATTTCGGGCTGATAATTCTCATCTTATGGGAGTTCCCTCTGAACTCTCATACCGAAGCCTAATTTCGGGTTGATAATTCTCATCTTATGAGAGTTCAGGGGAAACTCCCAGGCTATAGTGGACATTACAAAGCAATTTTTGGAAATCTTTACCTCAGAGATATGAAATTTTGCATATATATTCATTAAAGTATAACTATATCAAACACCTTATAAAATTTTATAAATACTTAAATTTTTTTTACAGTTTAAAAGTTGAAATTTTTATTATTTTTTTAAAATGCGCCTTGCGATCCAAATTTTAGTTCCCCCCCTCTTAATTTTGTATTTATATTGCTTATAAATACATTTTGAACAGAATTATGTATTATTTTGGGCTTTCGTTGAATAGTTAATTTTTGGGAAATATTTTTATGATTATACTCTGAATTTTCGTGAAATTTTTGTACTTTTCTACACTTAAGTTAAACTTTGATAATCTTAATGATGTCGAAACTTGAAATGGATACATAACTTTATTTTAAAGTTTAAGAGGAGTCTTTAGTATAAATTTGATAAAATTTCGTTAAAAATTATGACGCAAGAAGCATTTCAAAGACTTGCAAATCTGGAAATTACTCATTTTGATAAAAAGCCATTTAAAAGTTTTTTTTTCACCTACTTGTAATATTTACTTTTCTAAAGCCACCACGTTTTCATTTTACTTCTCATTACATATTTTAAATACATTTTATTCCAATATTTATACACCGCCAAAAAATTCCAATTTTTGTTCGATTTCTGGTAATTTGAAAGTCCACCATCCCCTTAAAAAAGATTGAGTTTCATAACTGTTCTTATCCCCTATAAGTGATTTTTCGTAAGTTGCAAAAATCTTTTGGAGAAAGCCTCGTATTTAAACTTTAAATTTCTTAAGGAAATGGTGAGTTTTGCTTCATAGATCAGCTTCACTTAAACGCTTCATCATAATTCAGTGTTAACTAATATTTAATTTTTTCATAAGAACGTTTCAAAACCCACCACCTCAGCTGTATTTTCTGTCTACAAGGGATTTAAACAAAAAATCTATTTAATTTTTCTCTCGCTCAGCAACGAATTCTATACATGAGTCTTTTAGGGGGGAACGAATAATGACTATTGCAATGGCGGCTCCAAGGGAGGGGCAGTAGGGGCAATTGCCCCTACCAAAAAAGCCCGGCGTATTTTTTTTTTTTCATAGCCTAAAATTATCTATCGTAGACCGAAATGCAGTGGCGTAGCGAGAGGGGGGCAAGGGGGTCTATCATGCCCCGGGCGCCATTCGCAGAGGGGCGCCAAATGGTCCCGAAGACCATTTTAACATTTGGTCCCCAAGACCATGGGGGGCGCCAAAAAGGTATCGTGCCCCGGGCGCCAGTTATGCTCGCTACGCCACTGCCTAAATGAGTTTAAATTTAAAATTACATGATGTTTATTTCTTTTATTTATTTATATATATATATATATATATATATATATATATATATATATATATATATATATATATATATATATAATACAGGCACTGATTTTCAATTAGGCCAGGTAGGCCCGGGCCTAGGGGTCCCCAAAAAATTTTTATTTTAAAAGGAAAAAAAGAAAAAATTCCCAATTCATTTTTTTTTTTAATTTTACCTTTTTTAATAGCAATTTTTTTATATATCCTTTCAAATTTGATTGATTGATTGGTTCATCATATGTATAGTTATATGTATAGTTCATCATATGTATGTTATAGTACATATAACGGATTAATAAGTTTTTCTGGTTGCATTGTATTGGTGTTTTAATGATGAAGTTAATATGTTGCGATGCTTTTTGTTATTTGATAATGTTCTAAGCTTCTACGATTCAAATAGCCAATTCTTGGTAAAATGGTACTTTCACAATGATTCATGATTATTTTTTTGTGTGTGTCAATTTTGGAAATTTTATGCCCCCATTAGTGTTATGGGGCCCCCATCCCGAGTTGTGCCTATAGTCAAGAATTTTCTAAATCGGGCCCTGTATATATATATAACCCTAAGAGCCGACGTTGCCTCCCCCAAAACTCTGAACTGGAGCCGCCCTTGGACTATTGCATGTA